>WAAE01024397.1:8766-30164 GCA_013400495.1 Nicator chloris
GGGCCTGGGGGGAAAATGAAAACTTCTTCAAAGTCAGGAAAGAGCTTAGTATTATTTTAACTCATCTTTTTTACCATTGCTACATAAAATTTCAAATGCGTTAATGTTAAAAAGAAGAGGAAGTAACCCATCACAATATTTTATTTTGAAATGAAGCTTAATCTAAGATCATCAATAATTTAAAAATTAGAGAAGGTTTTTTTACATGTGCTAAATACGTAGTACAACCTTATTTTTAAACATCATTCCAGGCTTCACTGAAACATGTCACACTTAATTATACAGCCCAAACACCACTATCAGAACATTAAATGTCAAGTTAATAGCAATCATGCTTTAGTTCATTCTTTTTTCTCTTGTTATTTTTATTGACAAGGTTGATTCAAAATCTGATATCCTACCTTGGGTGATTTGATTGGTATGGGCTTTTTATCTATAGGTACAGGACTGTGCGGTACCACACAAGATTCTTCTAAATCACTCTCCTCATTTCCTATTTTGGATTCTTCTACATCAGCAGATTCAGATTTTTTTGGCACTATAAAAAAAATTATTATTTTTTCATGCAGTCTGATTAGATTTTACAGCATCACAGTTTTAGGTTTGCATGATAACCTAAGCACACAGAATGCTTAAGATCTGACTGTAATAAAATGGAAATGTATTTCTGGTGGACTTTATGTCCAACTATTATCAAATTAACTCTGGTATTACCTGCAATGTGTTTTTATCTTTAAAGACAAACTTGAAAAGCCCTTTGGTGTCTGTTCACCACATAAATTTAGTTCCAGTTGAATCATTCTTTGATTACACCTTAATATAACGTGATTTCTAAAAAGATGTCACTTCCAGTGGAATGTTACTAAAACCTATTCAGAGGGTCTGACATTGAAGGATCATTTTTAATACACTGGAACATGAAGAAACATGCCTCAACTAAACGTGACACTTTTGTTTGCCAGTTCTTTCTGTAGGATCTGACATGCAACCACTGCTTTAGAAAACTTCATGAAAAAGCAGAAGGCGGCAAATGGCTTTGATGCTTTATCTAAGGAGAGTCTCACATAGCAGCAAACCTTGAAACAAGATAGATTTTCATTGTTTAAAGAGAACACTACATTAATTCTGCCTTACCTCTTTTTTTCCTTTTTTCTCTAATGATTTTCTGGGCTACCCTTCGCCATCGGGGCAAGGAACTAAGAAGTTTAAATTTGGACATTATGGAGAGATCATTGCAAACTGCAGGACGCAGCTCATTGAATAAGAACCTCAAACGCTCAATGACAGGAGCACAAACTTCCTTGTAAGAACGCCCCTGTTCCTGATGTGTCTACAAAAGACATTGGAAGATTAAATTATTGTCTTATACACAATGAAATGAACAATATATAACTTTTCAATACAACACTTCAAATGAAAATTAATCTTAACATCAGCTGCTAAGAGGCTTACCTTAATCAGTGAGCATTTTGCTTGGTAGACAACACGACACACATCCACTACAGATTTTGGTAGGGTTTTGTGCTTTACCTGGTCTACTCCAAGGGTACCAGGATGAACAAGAGACAGTGCTACATGACCTTAACAGGAAAAGACAAATGTTTGAATATGCATTTCCAAAACCATCTGTAGCAGAGTTTAAACTGGTGAAAACAAACACACCACAAGCCTACCTACCCAAATCTTCATGCTTCAGAAGACAACACAGTAACAGACGTCCTACTTCTTCCACAGGATGCTCAGGAGGGAATGTGATGGGTGTTGTTAAGTGACACTGTTTACAGTATCGCTCTATTTGACACAAGAAGTCCTAAGAAAACACACAACAGCCCCCGTTTAACTTCGGTTTTAAAATACAATGAAAGGACTCAAAATCCCACAGGCAGCATTTAAATAACACTGAAAAATCTCCACAATCTGAACTAACATTCCTGAGATATGCAGTATGTGCAATTTAACACACAGCAGCTACAACCCAATACTATAAATACCCTACTTCCTTCCTCCTGTATGAAGAGCAACATCACTCAAGGAATAAAGCTACTGCTGCTTTGATCTCTCCAGGAGATGGTCAGGTCACCTAACACAATTTTCAATTGTCTTCTGGTAAATCATGATTCATCATTATCACTATTCCCAAAGACTTATTTAGAATTTTTTTCATAAAAGAGCTGAACTCAGAGGGTTAGAAAATCTGAATGCATTACAGAAGATAGTGATCAATGTAAATCACAGAGTTTTTCATAATATCCACAATTCCAACCACGTGCAACCTGAACCTCAAGGCCCAAATGGATTTTAAGACAAAGGCAGACATGAATCTGAAACATAAAATAGATTTGCATCTTAGGAAAAAAAACCTCCATCTTACTTCAACTGGAGGTGAGCAGGATCTCTCAATGCTACTGAAACTTGACATGAAAAGTAATGCATTATTAATTTTTTTTTTTAAGATTACTCAAATTTTTTAGTTCTCCCACTGAAAAACTCTGAAGAAATAACATACTATTGTGCTATTAAGTAAAATACATACATTTTATCCATTAGTTGAGTACTCAATTAGTAGTACTAATGGTAGTAGTACTACCATTAGTAGTACTCAACCGTTCCTTTCACAAAAAGTAATTCTGAAATAACTTTTTCAATTGTTTTGCTATAACCTTTGGAGAATTTTCACCACCACTGCCACCCTTCAGAAACAGTGTCTGTGCACAGAACTAGAGGGCTTACCTTCACAGTGTGATCCTGAATATTGTTATCTGCAATAGCTTGGAGAAAGGGTTGCGAATGGTCACTCAAAGTTAATCGATGTGTATATAGTTTTGATTTATTTGGGGTAGTGTTACCAGGTGAACTGCAATGATCTTCATCTTTTTCCTCATTGTAACTGTAATGAATCTGACTAGTTTGCAAGCCTCCAGAAAAGATCGATGACTTCAACCATTCTGAAATAAAGAAAACATGAATGAATATTTTGATCAAAAACCAAGCTATTAAGACTCAATTTCCTCTAATAAAATGCATTCACAGGCTTCAACAACATTTAACAAGTTTTTCATTTGCTCAAACTTTTTCAAAGGAAAAAAAAAAGGGTTCTGTAACCAGGGCAGCCATGATATGTTTAAAGATACAGGGCCTTAGCAATTTTTCTGTTATTAACATTGAATTATATTTTCTATTCACCAAATCAAGACAACCAGTAAGAAAACATCCAATACCATATGATCCAGGCACTCTTAACTGACAACAAATTGGTGAGATAGGAGACTGTCTAGCATCGTTTTCTATTGTATGTTACATACTATGAACTGCTAAATTCAACTGCTCAAAATTATGCAATCTCTATTTAAATCTTGCTAAATTATTGGCATCTTGATGAGTGTGGTAATTAATGTTAAGAATAAAGAACTCCTACAGAAGATATCAAGACTACAGAAGTGCCAAATTTTCAATTAACTTATTTGTCCTTTGTATTTTCCTTGCATGCTTTGACAAGTACTTATAACTTATTAAAGCTCAAAATGACATCCTGCTTACTGGCACATTCAATTTCCAGAGGAGAAAGCGGTGTGCTCATTGCCAGGTAGGAAGCGTGCAGGCCGAGGAGAAGACCCAAATTCCGTTCCGTGTCAATCAGAGGCGATGACAAAGTGCTGAGATCTGGCGTTGTAATCACTTCCTGGTCAGGCTGCACAAAACAAACAGCAATTGTAAGCTGGAACTGAGCTCCAACAAGAAATCTGACAGCAAAGCAACGCTTGACTTTAGTGAGCATTTACCCATTAGTAACATTTTTACCTCTATGTATTGGCCGACACAGAAGGCATGCATTGATTCCCGTGTGTCCTCAAACTGCAAAGCAGCTTCCAAAGCAACAACTGGGTCCTCACCAGCAAACTGAGCTAATGAAAGAATGAAGTAGTCAATACAGTATCTAAAAATCTGTTAATTCCACCTGGTTTTGAAACAAAAGTAATTTGTGTCTTTAAGTCAGGTGAAAATTCTCACCAAGTATGCTACTGCCAGTTAAAGACTGGGTTTGGAAGTCCTTTATATCATACACTTTCCCATCGATCACTGTCCAAAATCCTCCGTCTTTGTTGTGGTTCTCTAGATCAGCCTTACGAATAAGTGTCACCTCCTCATTATTCCTGCAACTCTGGCCAGTAAAAAATGAACCTAGCCATATAAAACAGAAAAGAGAATTTATCAGCAGAAAATTGGAAAGTAAGGGGCTTTTTCCTGAACATTCTTTTAATAGTTGCCTAATCCAATTCTTCACATCTGTTCCAAAGCTGTTTATTTTTTTATATGCTCAAAAGCAAAAGTGGCTACTAATATGTTTCTGTCTACATATTGTGCAATTGTCTGAATACTGTGTTCTTTTATGCATTAATCTTTAATGCCACCTAGCATTGCCTAGCTGTATGGCTGTTTTGTGTGGAGGCGGAGCAGAACAATCAGTTTTCTGGTAAATCACTGTTCTAATCGCTTCTTCCTCAAAATTACTTTGGTTTTATTACTCACTTGCCTGCAAGGAATTTGCTGTATATTTCATTTCAGCTTAAATTCAGATTCTTGCAATATAAAAGAAGCCTGTCTTTTGACCACAGATACAGCTCAGATTACAAAGTGCCCTGAGAAAATAAAAATTCCTTATTTCAAAGCTTTCACATTACTCATCCTTTGTATTACAGACAGAATTTAGTAACAAAATGCCTAGATGTACTAGTCAGGTTTTCACTGCAACTTCTCTCAATCAAAATGCGAAATGATGTGAACTACTTCTTGAAAAAGCTGTATCTGTACTCCGCTTAGTGCTATCTCTATATGCAGCTTTCTCAAGAATGTACTGACAGAAATAAATACTGCCTTATGACTGCCATATAATTTGGTTAATAAAACTTTGTACTGTGAAGTAGGATTCCCTTCCTGAGAGTAGTTCACAAACAGCCACCATTTTTATACAGCTACTTTATGGAAGTAGCCCAGATGCTTCTAAGTTCATACCCATTATTCCTGGCCATGCTAAATCCTCATTGTCATCCCTTTCCTTCCCAGGGGCTAAGTGGTTAAATCTGTCTAAATGTTCCAGCAAGCCAGCCAACAGAGGGATAGCACCAGCTTCCTGCATTAATCCAGCGTTTTTACTGAGGAGTAGCACTATAGAAACCACCAGTTCTGGAAGAAGAATGCCTAAAACAAAAAACAAACACAGAAGATACTCACATTTCCTTCAAGTTCTACATTCATTGCATTGTAGAAGTAAATCACCATTAATATATTCTGCCTTTGACTAGTATTGAGGACAAAGCTCTTGCCTTCCTCACTGAATTTTCCCTCCTTCTCTCCCATTAACGAAAAAACTAAACTGACTCCTTCTTAGTCATTTAGAACTTTCAAGAAGTCCTAAAATTCTGTGGAAGGGGAAGAAAAGAGGACAACAAGTAAAAACCCACCTGTTAAATCTCCATCCACAACACAAGATACTTCTGCAAAATGCCTATGACTAGTACAAGCAATGCTGGTTGCCACAGGAAGTATATCACCAATGTGTGTGCACAGAAGAGCAGTGTATTTCTTCAGTAAAGAACCAACACCTAAGAGGTCAGGACCTGTATAAAAATAAAAAGCACAGAAAACCATCACCTAGTCATATTTAAGAAACAGCCTCCAAAAGCTGATAAACTCTTCTAAAATTGTACCACTCGATATTAGCGCTAATTTAGGAAATCACATATTTTTAAAAATTCATAAAATTTATAAATTTATAAATTNATAAAATTTATAAATTTATAAATTTATTTATAAAATTTGTAAGTTTATTTATCTATATCCCATGACCTACCCCCAAAAAATTCACTTACAGAAAACTGTGTAAATAAACTATTTTCAAACACTGTTGAGACAGCAACTAGGCTGATAAATGTGACAAGAAGATAAATTAAAAAAAAGTAACTGCTATCCTGTAAAACCTATTACAGAAATACTCAGGGAGGTGTCAGAGGTTGTCTGCTTTTATTTTTAAAACCACAACTTACTGTATGTATTAGGGACCTGGCCAACACAATCTGCTGGGTAAAGTTTGCTGACAAGCAGACGCTGAAAACGGAGCAACAGGTCCAGAGAAGCAGATCTCTCCTTGCTATAAAGTTCTTGGTCCATGCAGGAAGAAATGCGACGAGCAACATCTTTCAGTTTGGCTATGGTCTGTGAAGCGATGTTCCTAAGTGGTTTAAAAGTATCACTTAAGGGGAGCTCAGAATGAAGACAGTCCACAGTCCACGGGTTAAGCTTTTGCTACAATTTTGCACAAATATATAAGAAAGCTCTGCAAAGTCTCTATGCAGAACTGTCACTCCTTTGCATTGCAGTGCTCAAAAAGTCAATGGTTTTCCAGGTACATTTTAGTTCACAGGATTTGTAAAATACCTCAAGTTTGTGCTTTTTGTCATCACTCACTACAAAACAATCTGACAATCTTTACTGAGAGGCTGCAGTGAAAGTCATGACGCTACAGAGCTCAGAAGAGTCTCAGTATTGATCAAATTACATGCTTGCCACCACAATTAAGTGAAAAAGTACAATGAATTTCTTGGTAAACTCATAATTATTTCCTGCTATACATCCTATATGCTGAATATTCCTGTAGCTCCTCTGGCTGATATAAAGCAGCTTTGTTATCAGCACCCTAATTGGTCATGCATTCACAACTCTCACTCAAGAATTCAAAACTGAGGTTTCTTCCCTGCTTACAGTCTCCTTGAGGCAGTTCTAAATAAATAGGACAAAGTATTCAGTTCTAAACAGATTTGCAGTGATTCTCACACTTTGTAAGGACAAGCTTTTAAACATTTGTCCTATATTTGGTACAAAAACTTTCAGATACTTCTTTCAGAGAAGTATCAAAATCCATAAAATCAGGGCAGTCTTTCTAAAATTGGGTAATTTAGTATAGAACATTGCTCCTTCGCAAAAATAACAGCGCAGAACTATGGATAAGCTACAACACTGTTCAATATTTTGAATTCTGAGGAGCTAAAAATGCTAGCAAGAGACTTTATTTGCTAACCAAAATTAACCATGGTTTACCTGACTAGTTCACAGAACGTTTAATCTTTTGTACAGAACGTTCTGTACAAAAGTAAGACAAATCCAAAGCAATTACCTTAGTAACTGCTGAATTAACTGAACTAAAGGTAAACTTTGTTTTCCTGCAGATTCATAGATTCCAGTGTTAATAAGATCTTTGTCCAATGGAGTTCTGCTCCTATGAAGTGTTGATGCATTTGCTTCTTGTTCATCTATTTCTTTTTCTTTCTGTGCTTCTTTTTTTGCTTCAATATCCTAAAAAAGTAAACCAAGTTAAAGAAAACACTTCCACAAACTTCCACTATGATTATGAAACATTTTGCCAACAAGTATTCATGGTAGTAAGATCAAGTTAGTTTTACCTACAGCAAAAATGAAACAATTCCTACCAAACAAAAAGTGTATTGTATATTCTGTAACAACCACATTGGAACATTTCCTTAAAAACAACTGTAATGTAAAAAGAAAGGCAAAGGGAGAAATGAGAGTGGTGAAGGTAAAAAACAGCAGGGAAACTCCACAAAACCATAGTGGACACATGCCAGTTCACAAATGAAGGCACATTTACTCTTGTATTTATAAAAGTAACAAATTCAGTGCCCTGCAGAAGAACCCGAACTGCAAAGCTGATGAACCATACCTGAATTTCTGCAGTAATAGCAGCATTCAGTGCAGACTCTAAGCCTCCATCAGCCATCAAGCTGCCCACCAAGAGGTCAATCATAAATCTACGTCCTGGGCTTACATTCATTTCGTTTCCTGAAACTAAGAATGGAAGAAGCTATTAATGAAGTCAAAAGGCAAGGCCCAAGCAGGAAGGCTGCAGTTTGAGGACAGACCTGCACTGGGCAGGAGCGCTGAGAGCGCCCTGGCGCGCTCCTCGGCCGTGGGCAGCAGCACCGACCAGCCGCTCTGCAGCACCGCCTGAGCCGCCGACTGCACCGTGTTGAGAACCCCAGCGTTGCTGGCCAATGTGACCACTGTCTGCTTCAGGCTGTTGAGCAGGATGCTGCCCAAACCTAAGCCAAGGCATTCTGGATCCACCTGATGACTAATGGCAGCGTGAAGCTGAAAAAAAAAAGGGGGGGGCAGGAAGAGAAAAAAAGGCAAATTTTCATTAATGAGCGCTATGAACTAGGTGGAGATGGGGGGATGCACTCCTGGAGCAAGTGAGTAAGTTCAAGATGCAAACTTTCACCTGCAAATCTGTAAAATTAAAGGGAAATGTTTGCTTGCCTACATCCTGAATTTAAACCAATACTCAAAGATTACGAACGGTAGCTATAAGCCCCAAAGTTCTGAAGTAAACCTAAGGAATAACCTAAACTATTTCTGCATCACTACACTATGCTAGAAAAAAAAGCACATTTTCAGTGACTGTCAGACATCAATTAAAGAGGTCATTCACTCTTAAAAATGCTATTTAAAATTCATAAAAATGCTCAAAATCTCTGAGTATACAAGGCTTAATCCATTTAGATATTGCTTTTATAGTTCATCCTTCATGAAACCCAGAAGCTGTCAAGCAGAACAAAAAATAACCACTAGATGCCAAATTTCAGAGAGTATAAAATGATAGTTATTTCACTTTTTAAAATCAATAGAAGTGTTTTAAGGCACATTAAAGGTCATACTTTCCATCCAAGCAATTTAGTGAAAATGTTCAGCTCAATAACTGCTCAAAGTGTAAGAAATTGAAGGCACCTGCAGTCTTAGAAGATTTAATGTTGCCACAGCCATACACTCCTTTTCCTGAGGAGGGGGCCAGTCAGAAGATCCATCCATTCCCTCAGTCACTTGTCTCAGTAACAGATCCAGCTGCTCAAACGTCATGGGGCAAATGTCCACCACAAAAGGTACCCGTAAGCCTATTGACCACTCTGAACATGATGACCAAGCAAAACTCTGTAAATGGAAACAATATACAAAGTTCCACAGTTAGTTATTTTCTAACTATGACCCTGATTACAGGTAAGAGTGTAAAGCTAAATCAGCCTTCAACCAGTAATAGATGATGTGGAAATAATACCAGCACAAGTGTTGAAGAGAATGCTCTACTTGCATCATTGTAAACATAAATAAAACCCTGCTGATCCAGAATTCTCTTATAACCTTTTCCAATGTTGTCATATCCAGTCTAGATACAATATTTTTGCCATAGGAAACATTCTGCTGACAACTCCTCAATTGCTGCACCAGACAAAACAAAACAGGTAAATAGCTACTTCTCAGAACACTCAACAGAGGGAAAGCTAATCACCCCTTTTTGGCAGAACAACTGCACAAGATTTTTTTTTTTTTCCAAAGCCTTCATTTATTCAGAATAAGAAAAAAAAATGCAGAAACTTATGCAAGTGCATAGTGAAGGACCAGGATTAGAATATAGAACTAACCTCAGTGGGAGGTAAAACCAAATAATTCCAAAATAAAACCTACCTGAGCAGGTCCACAAGCAATTCCAACGATATGCTTTGTGTCTAATCCTGGGAGAGCTGTGGGCTCTGGTTTAGTGATACGCAAAGTATCGAAATGCTGACACTGATCATTGCTTCCCCAGCTGTGCACCTCACTGTCTTCAGTCAGTGCTAAACAATGGGTAGATCCAGCTGCCACATCTATCACTTTCTTTCCTGATAGGAAAGTTGGAAAAATCTATATTGAAAATACAACTTAGATATTACAATCATTGACAGAAAAATAGCAGAGGTAAGGAAAATTATGCTAATTACAACCATGCTTAACTAAGAGCATATTATGGATGTCATGAGTCTCATTTCTGCCTCAATAGTGGACTGGAAGTGTACAGCAAAGCATAAACCAAGAGATATAAATACAGAAGCTTACAAGTCTAAAAAGAAAATCTTCTACATTGTGTCCCTTCTACTTAAAAACTTTTTAGGAAAGAGTTATTTAAAGATCTTCCCATTTATGATGA
This sequence comes from Nicator chloris, assembly GCA_013400495.1. Taxonomy (NCBI): domain Eukaryota; kingdom Metazoa; phylum Chordata; class Aves; order Passeriformes; family Pycnonotidae; genus Nicator; species Nicator chloris. The sequence goes on from WAAE01024397.1 coordinate 18,794, forward strand.
GAGTGTAAAGTTATTCTCACTTAAATCATTCAACAAATATGAATAACAATATAAAGGAAAGACAGAGTAATAAAATAGGTTTCTTCCTCATCTTCTCCTACAGAACCTCAGGTTTCCCACAAGTGAAGGAAGTAATTTTCACTCCACTACAAACTAGTCAAAAGTCAAACACAACTTTAATGACCCTTTTTTTCATTTATTCCATTCACCTGCCTTAATCTAAGCATATATTGTATACATATTTATTTGCATGACAATGCAAACATACTTGCTTTAAATCAGCTTTTCTCTGAACCTAATAAAAGAAAAGCAATAAGAATAAAGAGAACACAAGGCATGCAGCATTTAAAGTAGTCATAACATAGTGTCCTTAAGTCTGCTAAAATCTTGTAGGTGTAAATGGAGAAGTGATGGAAAATGCACATTATTACCTTTTTCAATGCTACCAGCATAAAATATGACAGAATACTTGCTATCATCACTCAAAGTAGAGTTCATTTGCATCAGGTAAAAAGCTCCAACAACAGAAAGAGCTCTGGAATACTTCCAACTCTGATAATTACCTTTCAAGCCTTCCAGCAGTTTGGGATATCGAACGTGCTCTTCCGTGCCATGCCCAAGTCTCTGATTGTCACCTTTCCCCCAGGTGTAGACCTGGCCATCTTTGGTTAAAGCAATAGAGAACTGACTCCCACAGCGTACTTTCACAATGTCCAGATCTTGAAGCTTTTCTATCAGCTTGGGAGTTTTGCAACCATCACTGCCTCCTCTTCCCAGTTTTCCATAGTCTCCATCACCCCAAGACCACACCTGGCCTTTAAATCAGGAGAAAGAAAACAAAGAAAGATCGTACTGCTTTTTCATGTAATCAAGTCATCTGTTTTAACAAGTACTTAAAAATCCAAGATTCTATAACAAGCACAAATTTTAAATTCTATTTTAAGAAAATGAGTTCCAAATTAACTTCTAATTGTTTGTGACAATAAGAAAGAATAATATTTGAAAGGTTTTCATGCTGAAAAAACTAAACATAAAAAGTGCAAAATATAACATGCACTGAAAATCTACCAGTGTATGGAAAGTCCTTCTTAAAAATATATGAAGCATAGGATTTACTGTAAATCAAGCAAGTTAAAAATTGCTTTCTTTTATTATTTATAAGAACTTACAGAATGTTTTCCACATCAAATGACCAAATTGTCTGTCACACCTATTTTTATTTTCAGTTTATATCATTCAAGCATTTCTCAAAAATGAAATGAAATAACCACATTTATCATGTTCTTTTGAAATACACTACTAACTCTTAGTCCTGATGTAGGAACTTAGAAACAGCCAAGTCATTCTGCATCTGCAGTAAACAAAATTATGGTTCAAGACCGGTAAACCCATGCATGTCCAAAATGAAAGTCCTGTTTCACATTCTGATGTATTCGTGTTCCCTACTTGCACAAGCAGAGTCCCTAAGGCATTCTGATAAACAATGGAAGCACACAAGGCAGAGACCAGAGAGGATAAAAAAATGGATAAAATCTGCACTTTCATTTCCTATATGAGTAAACATTTCAGTTTTTAAATGATGCACCTGATATTAACCAGCTATATTTCACAGGAAAAACTAGGTTCCAGGAACTATCTGCTTTCTGAGAGATGACTTTGGGGTTTAACCTCACACAATGAAATGTAGGTTTCGAATCTGCCTCATCCTAGGCATCTTGGTCAGGGATGTTGGGAAGATGAACTTCCATGGAGCTTCTCTTTGACACTTCCAAAGGGTTAATAGAGACAGCTCTTCTACTCTGAATTCTGGCTCTTGTGACAACATCAGATATTTGCACTTATATAGTAACAAAATCTAGACACATGCACGTATATGCATTATTTTGTGCTTCCATTATATATTTACATGAAATATATATAACGTAAGTCAATATATTTGCATATTCATAAGGAACATACTGCATACCTATGCATGGAAATACCTCTGCAATATTATATGCAAAATGTATACATCTACATACTTATTTCCCCAGAAGGAATTTCAGCTTCAAATTCTTACAGAATTCAAGCTGCTAGAAATAAGTATATCTGCAGCATAAATATCTTCAGAGTAAAAGGAAGAACAGGAAATCTTAGTTAAAATGTTAAGTTTTGTTTTGCTACAAACCATTCTCAGTAACTGCAAGAGTCTGAGCATCTCCACTCCCACACGACACATCAATAACTTTGAGTCCTTTCAGCCCTGTGACGAGCATTGGGATGGTCTGATCTTCACTGGAACCTTCAAAACAAAGTAGTTCTGTGAGAAGCAAAATCCAGAAGGCCTGACAGGTTCTTTTGTTTGGGTTTTTTTGCTTGTTTGCTTTTGGATGTTTTGTTATGTGGGTGTAGGACGGTGTCGTTTGTTTTTAGATTTGAGTATTGTGACTAAGCTCCCTTATGGTTCCTGCGACATCCAAGAAGGATTTTAACCCGGGAAACAGTCTTAGCTTCATGAGGAAAGGAACAGAGAACACCACAGATTTTTCTTCTTCATCCAACAGCTTCTTTCCAGATCACTCAGGGAATTTAATGGGTTTGAGACAATCCCTCCCATAACTATTTCAATTCACATGAAGCCACATAAGGTTCTCAAATCACCTTTAGGTGGGATGAAATTTGAAACAGGCACTAAATTCTTCAGTAACATCTTTGAAGATACCAATCCACTCACCATGGCCAAGCCTGCCATAGTTTCCTCGTCCCCATGTATACAGCTCCCCCTCAGCAGTAACGGCTGCACTGTAGGTGCTTCCACATGCAATATGAACAACGTGTTTCCCAGCTTGCTTCCCAGATAAAGCAGATATCATCTTAGGTTCCTCCAGAGGCCTGTTTAAAGAGAAGGTGAAATATTTCACAGAAGGTGATTTGATGAGTAGTTGATAAAAGGTGTGACACACTCATTAGAATTGCTGCAATTCTACCTGTGAAGCTTATTATTAGTCTGAAGCAACAAAACATAAATAGAGCTAGAAGCCAAAATTAAGTGCAAATTGTTCAACAATATACAAACCACTGAAGGAGTATCTATCAACTGCAACTTCTGTCTCCAACTGAGTTCATACAAGATTTTTAAAAAATATTTGTCTATTGTTAAAAATACTACCTTTAATTACTGTATCTGAACAATTAATTTCATGACACTGATAACCCTTGTGTAGTCGCTCTCTTGCTTTAGAGGGAATTCTGCACTGGGGGAAGACACTTAAAATCTCTAAAATGTATTGATGTACACCCCCTATACAATATTGTTGTAGGAGACTGCTTCTACACAAAATCAGAAGAGTTATGTTCAAGAAAAATGGAATAATGTACAACATGACTGCATAAAAAATAATGACCCTGCTCCAACAGGTGAGTCACAACAGAGAAAATGTGCTCTAGATTCATAAAACCATTAATAAAAGGCCTAATAACACTGCTCACTACTACACCCTCCACCTACAAGTATTTCAGAAAGCAGCATTAACAGAAAACTGGGAATATTCTAGACAGAGAAAATACGCAGGGAGATTGCAAGTTCTGCTCAGTAACAGAGCCAAATGTCAAATACTGAACATTGCTTATATACACAACAAAATCATTTTTACTATGAATTCAGAACACTTGCAAAAAAAGTTATGATGATTTTTAATACATACACTGTATCCCCATGACCTAGTCTTCCACCATCTCCACAGCCCCAAGAGAAAACTTCACCATTTGCTGACAAAGCCAGATAGTGATGCCCATCTGAATGTGCTGCTATCTTCACAATATTTCTGGAAGCTAGACTCTGCACCAGCTGTGGTCCCTGTAAACCAAGCAAAAGAATACACTTACAAAATCTGCTGACATTTTCCATCACATAGGCAGGTACAGTTTTTCTATTGCCAGTTTCATCAAAACTTTGCTCTCAAATTAATGAGGTGAAAGCACAAGTTAAAAATGGTCAAATATGACAAAAGCAATGCTTTGAAGTTATTTGTTCTCATTCTTATAGGTCGTCAGTACATATGAAAATGGTGTTTATCTTAACATTACAGGCTACCTTAGTGACAAAGGTTTTTATTTACAGTATGTTGGTTCTTTTTTTTTGAGAAGCTAGACAGTTTGGACACAATTATATCACTAAAGTAAAACCCATTTCACATCTGCCAATTTCTGAAGTTAACAAGGCCAGCATATCAATAAAAGCAATTATGATTGTATCCATAACCTCTAGCCTGATAGAAATTACAGAATCCATATGCTTTTCATCAAATCAACCCAAGAGACAAACCCCACTATTCCTGAAAGTTCAAATACAGCAGTACAGAGAGCCCCCAGAAATCAGCATGTCTCCATTACTCTCCTAAGAAACTGTAAATATTTAGACAAGGAAACTTATGAAGTAATAGAGCACAAATTTTTAAAAACACATGAAAAACTCTCACCAAAGTATCGCTGTTATACGCTTGTGTATAAACTCTTCCATTTCTAGATAAGATCAGGAAACGTTTCTCTGCACAAGCAACTTGGACAACACCAAGGTTGGCCAGTCCTTCACACTGAATTGGACCACTCACATTAGCATAATACTTCCAACCTATTAATCCCCAAGCAATGACCTCTTGCAGTGATCCCTAGGAAATAAGAAATTCTGTAAGTACTGAATTTTGAAACACACAGCTTAATAAAATCCACTGAGTAATTTTTTAAACCTTTATATACCAAGTATGTTCAAATCTGAGATCGTCATTCTTTCCAATAGTCAATAAAACCTACCTAATTAGAAGATACCAAAAAATAAAGACTTCCATGCATCATATTCAGTTCAGTCTGGTATTAAATGAGCAATAAGTATCTATGGTAAGAGATGCAGAGATTTTTCAGGTTGGGAAGTTTGGCATGTACTTTTTTCTTTCTTTTATTGTTTCAGTACGCCAGACCCCCAACATTTATAAAGTCTGGTCTTGAGAATTTACTCTGAGAAACACAAGAAACAGCTCAAAATATGGCAGAAATAGCCATAGTATGGTAAGAAAGAATGGTTCATAAACTATACAATTGCACTCCAAGGCTCACTGAAAAAGGGCCAATGTAATAAAAGTTACCCAAGCGAGACAAATTTCGGAACTCAGGGTTATATTGTGAAAATCAGAAAGGAATTTGAAGAATCTTAGGAGCTGTTTTTCTTGCATTCTGAATTTCAGATATGCTTTTAGGGAAAACACCTTATTGCACTTGATATTGTAAACAACTACCTTATGAGATGTAGGAGAGCTACACTGAGGAGGCATACACGGGGTGGCAAGGCGGTCTAAATGGGCCATGATCACCACAGCTGTTTGTCTCAGATCAATCGCCAGCTCATTGTCCTGTGGCAAAGTCAGATACCTCAGAAAACTTTCATTTGGACTTAGGGGGTAAGTCAGGAGCTGGAAAAGAGAAAACAGCAGTCAGAAAACCAGTCAAGGTATATCTATGAGACTACACACACAGATACACAATAAAGGTCAGACAAGATGACTGTCTGCACAAGAGTAAGAGAAAATGAATTAACTCTGCACATTCTTTTTTTTATTAGAGAAAAATTTGAAACAAGAACGTTGAAAAAATAGTCAGATTGTGTATATAATAGAAAGTTACAAGCATAATAAAATTGATTCATTATGTTTTATCAAACTCAGTAATATTCACTAAAAGTCATAGTTCAATTAATTTTAAACCTAAAATAAAAACAATCCAAATATGCAGAAAAGTTACACAGCCACATCTAAGTTCATTATTACATCAGCATTAACTACAAAATACGCTTACCTCTAATCATGCTGTGACATACTTCCCCCTACCTCAAGAAACCCAAATGTTCACATGAAAACCAAATGATCATGGTGTATATACATCTTACATTGAAAATATCAGCACCAACTTTGTTTGGATAATTGTATGATTTTAGCTAGGCAAATGAAATTTGATGCTAACATAATGGCATCAAATAATCCAAGAATAAGTACCTGAATCTCTTCCTCAGTATTGGGCATGTCTTTATTACATATAATACTTTGAAATCTTTGTAGCAAAGGCAGAAGGGGTGCACTTGTTCCCTGTGCAGATCGCTCATTATCCGTTTCCCTCGTTCCGTTATCCCAAAGTTGAAGCAGCAACATAACTGCAGACAACATTTGGCTGAAAGAGGGAATCAACATTTTCAATTAATAAGCATTCCTAAAACCATTGGGTTAGGTTAGCCATACAATTCAATCTCTACATTTTGAAGTCAACCAAAATCAGATGTCAGGGCTTTCTGTTTTAAACAGATTACCAAAATAGAAAAAATTGATTTGGCAATCTAGATAGTGTTAGGTCTCAATCACCACCGCCTGAGTGAAAAGGTGCATATGCTTTGAACCACAATTATTACATTAAACCCAAATCCATGAAAACTGAAGACTGTCAGCCCATTCCAACAGTGGTGGTTAAAAATCAGAGTGCTCGTGTTTCTCACCTTAGTGTACCCCTCTGCACTGCCAGTTCAAGCAATATGGCAAGTGCCAAGTGCTGGTCTTGCAAAGGAATGTTTCCTGGTCCTTTGGTACTGGGAGCTCCATGCACATCTCTATTTAAAAGTCAAACAATATACATTAACGAGTAAGAAATAATACACAATAGCTTACCAAAAACATCTACAGCACCCCAAGAACCACTAAACTTACAGAAAAATATCAAAGGGGTGATGAAAGCAACTGAGAAGAAAAGCCCACACATTCCAAGCTAGATCAAGTTTTAGAGGGACAGCTAAGCTTTAAAAATGCCCTAAGCTTCACTACCTATCTACAGTTCTATTAAACATCCTAAGAACATGAAAAGCATTTTTCACAGGTGAAATTCAAATATGTTTTACGATATTCACCTTAAGGATGTAGTTCCAGTATTGAAAAGACATTTCTAGTAACTACTACTAACTTCTAATAATTACTGTAAAAAGGTAACCACTTGAAGCTTACTTAACAGGGAAAAGCAGGGGACTGTTCCAAGCCCAACATGACAGTATTTTCCCTCATGCACAAAAATCTGTATTATTTTACTATACTTGAAGGGCACAATTAAGAGTGCCCTTATATAGTATTACCAAAGCATTCTTCTGTGGATATCTATACATTAGTAAAACACAATTCTTTTGGTAAGTCTTCATGCAGTGATTCAGAATATTCCAATTCAGATTTTTCTTAAGGAGCTAAAATCATTAAATCATACCTAAAGAGCATAATTTCAATATTAAATGTTCATTAATGTTTTGCTTGCTTGTATAACAGCATTAGAAAAGGGATGAAATCTTACAAATTTTCTATAAATCACTATGTTTATACCACCAGCTTCTGAGAGATGCAAGATTGCTATTTAACAGCTCAAAAAAAGAAACTTACCCAGTCACAACAGACCTTAGGAATTTAGTAGCTCTTTCTACCACTTCCAGCCACACAGAAGATACAGTCCCTTCATCAAAAAGGGACGCCTCTGGTAGAGCTCGCAGTGCATCAAGTGATTCCTGTAACAATTCACTGCACAAGTCTGCATCTTCACCTAAGGAACACAGCAACAGCAGTTACATTCCCACCTTTACAGAAGTCAGAGAAATTGTTGTACACAATATTTTGTGGAGTTTTTCTCCGATACAAGTTACTTCCTACAGACAAAGGTCTCAATTTTCACATGAACATTTGACTGCAAGATTCTAAAGAAATCTTCACCAAAAAAAAAAAAACAATTCAGAAAGGTGAAAACCCAAATCAGCTCATTTCACTATGCAGCCACTGAGAAAAGAGAAGAACTAGGGCTGGCTGGAGTAAGCCCACACCTGCCATCTGACCAAACGGTCCAGACTGAGACAGGCAAGTTTAGCGGCACAGGTGACAATTCTGCCAACCTCTGCCATTTGACAATAGCTGACAAGTACAAAATTAAACATAAGCTTCACACGCAAAGCTTTTTCTAAGCCGCTATTATCATGTTATAACATAGTGGCTTGACCTTGTCTGAAGAATGAATCTAACTTTTCTGAAATCTCGCATTAAAAATACATGCTTTTCATGAAATCCCAACTTACCTTCCTCAGCATAAAATATCCTAGAAAAACCCAACATTGATATTGGCTTGGGTGGCTTTGATCATCAACATTGTCGGACATAGTGATCACAGAAGTGCAATTATGCAAATCTATCACTCATAAATTTATAGTTCTATGCCAATATTTAACACACACATACACACTTCAATGAGTCACCTGGCCTCAAATGAAATATCTATGGGATATGCTCAAGAGTAGACCTACCTGATCTCCAGGCTCTACGAAGGAAAGCAAATGCAAATGAAAGTGCTGCTCGGGATCCAACACGTGCAAGTCCTTCCACACCTTTGCCTACTGGTCTTGAGCTAAATAAAATCATGTATGAATAGGTTAAATAAATTTGTATTAAAACAATATATATTTATGTTACGATTGGTTTGTATAACATATATTCAATGATTTTATAATTTAGCCATATGCATGCGTATACAATGACACAATTTTTATTTGTAAAGAATCGTAGCTGTGCCTTGACAAACAAGGTGAACAGCAACCAAAATTCAACTTCAACCACTCCAAGGAAACAATTCAACGTCCAATATCAAGAAGCTTCACAGAGAAAAACATAAACCAGACTAGCATAATGGACTGCCACCAAAAAACTGCCCATAGTTACTCAAAGTGAAATTATGATGCTTTACTAAAAATACATAAATGTAAGGCACTTCACATACTAATTATTTACTCAGGAAGTCTATATTTTAGTTAGCTTGGACTGCATAAACTAAGCTTGCAGTCTTTTTAAAATTAATCTTTAATTATTGATAATCAATTCCAGCCATTTTGTCATTACTTATCTTTCTATTCAAGGGTCAATGCAAAAAATCTCTCTTTGCAGTTTCTGTACTTGTGTGTGTAAGGAAGAGAGAGCTTCAACTTTTGGTAATATCCACTGGACCCACACTTATTTCAGTTAACTTCTCATACAGACAATCAAGTTAATTTAAGTAAGCTCCCCTTTTTAGTCAGCAACAAGAGATTCCTTACCACTTCCAACACTGAATCACCAAGTCTATTCTGTTTTGTTGTGAGATGACAAAGAAAGTGAACAGCTTAGGACTTTTTCAAGAAATTATACTTGCATTTTTAGCAAACTGATAACTTAAACATATCAGTGCTCTATTTAATCAAAGCTGAAAAAAAATTTCAAGAGAACAGTCTGTTCAGAGAAAGACATCCTTGTCAGAACTCCAAATCCATAATAACTAGTTGTGATACCTACTTACATTCTCCTTTCGTATCTGAAGCTAGAGACAATCTAACAAAAATTGCCCTAGCCAAATTGTTTGTTCTGTCAGACAGCTACTGAACACTTTATTTACTGCCTCATTTGATAGATTTTTCTATTTTTAGGTCTAGACAGTGATCCAGACATGAAAAGTAAGCAGATGATTCCTTATTCAGTTACTTCTCTTGAAACAGTTGAATATAAAATGCATAATTACATCATTTCTCACTCAAACTAAGGACAACTATTCAGTTTTTTTTATATTTGTATTTAATAGTTGCATATAAAATGCACAGTTACATCACTTCTCACCCAAGCTAAGGTTATATGTTCTGCTTTTATGTATTTGCATTTTTTAATTTATGTGAGCTGAGCAACCATTTAACTGAGAAACTATTGACAAAAATATATTGTTATTCAAACGATGTAATTTCCATTAGCAGCATTTCTGAAACAGGCTTCTCCATACTTTCTAGCTGAGCAGAACAAAAGAAATACTTCAATAAATGCATACTTACAGCTTGAAGTTTAATATCTACAGCAATGTATTACAATAAAAACCTACTAGTACAATTAGAGATACTATAAGAAAGCACCAGGCAAGAAGGAGGACTGATGGCAGGTAACACCACTTAATGTGGTAAAGACATCTTAAGAAGTTTCTTTACAATTAATGTTTCACAAGGAGGAATAAATCAGATTAAGCTCTCACAGAAAGGCTGATAACCTTTCTATGGCTTTTCTAATGGATTAACTTGCTCATGCATGTGTTATTACCTTTTCTTATCCACAGCAGGCAGAGGAACACTACTGCTTTTCCACTTTACTTTGACGTTCTCCTGCAGAACTGCTCTCTTCAAAGCAATGAAATATCGTTCCAGGATAACCAGCCTCTGCTTTAGCCTCATAGCTGAGAGAGCTGTCGTTGCAGTTTGTGTGGCCAGAGTTTGCTGTTCCTTCACTAGTACATGAAGGCACTCCTTCAATTCATTCACATCTGAGAATCAGAGAGAGGTATCATTTTATGGACATTCATCTTTGTTTTACACAGTATCAAGAGAAATAAAGACAAATTGAAAATTACAAACTGACCAGAAGTCTGAACCCAGTGAAACTCCCTGTTTCCATATTTAATACACATGGTATGACATAAATACAATCATACTTAACAGGTGTTTGGACTAAGTTTATCATCAAAACTGGTTTTGTCTAAACATACTTAAACCTTCATATTTCACATCAGAAATTAAAACATCACAGGAAATATTTATGCATTCCAAAAAAACAAGTTAGACAACAAATTCTTATCATCATCCAACCTTAGAGTCAGACTTCTCTTAAGTGCAGGAAAGCCCCTTGCAAGTCCCCACAAGAATATGGTTTCATTTTGCACCCGATACACATTATCTTAAGTTTCTCAGAAGTTATAAAACTACTCTCAGAAGCTCTAGGATCACTGCCAAGAGCGGCTCTGCTTCTGAAACCAATAATGTCAGAAATTTAAGATGCTTTAGAGCTCTATTAGTAAATAAAAGATTTGACTTATGTACCAACACCAGAATATTAATTCTTTTTTCTCTTCACCAGAGTAAGTACACAACAGCCCAAAGTCCTAGTAATCTAATAACAGATGGCAGCAAGTACATTGTCAAAAACAATGATAAAAAACCACTCTAAAAGAAAAACTTGGAAATTGTATTTTTATATACTCTGTAGCTTTAATTCCTGGGACAAATATCAACAATGTACATTCCGAAAGGGCTTCTTTTCTGTCCCTTCATTAACAGTCTGATCACTGAGCCACCCCATTCCTCTTTGCACTGCATTACTCCATTTGTCCCTAAGCCAACCACATTTGTTGCCTGGCAGCTACACAGAAGTATCTTTGTTTTAAATGACACCTGACTCAGGGGTACGAAAACAAAACATATGTCTGCAAGTATGTAACAACAGCTTGTGAAAAGATGGACACAGTTCAAAATAATTATTAAAAAAACAACCCCAAAACCAAC
>WAAE01024401.1:0-19125 GCA_013400495.1 Nicator chloris
AATGGCAGTGGCAGAGATGGTCTCCACAGAGGACACAACAATGCCTAGGAATCCAGACTTGGTAACATGCACACCAATAATGTGGCAAAAACTTATACGACTTGGGCCACAAGAATACGCTTCTGCTTTAGCAGTAATGAAGCAAGAGGACTGGGAGGAGACCGTGCTTGATATAAAAAAGAAGCTCCGAGCATATGCAGATGCCGTGCATGGCCCAACACATGCCAGAATCGCAGCTGTGGAAACACGTCTGCAGAAACTAGAAGATGGAGGAGAATCACAATACACTCAGAGAGATTAAAGAGGGCTTTCTCCAAGTCCCTGCATTACAGATTAGAGGTTCTGGTACCAAACACAGACGTCTCCCAGATAGGGAGAGAGGGTACACCCCATGAGCTGAGCTATGGTTCTTCCTGCGTGATTGTGGAGAAAGCATGAGGAGGTGGGATGGAAAACCTACTGCTGCTCGGGTGCAAGGAGTGTGTTAATTGAAGGACAGCAAGACTCAGAGAGGAAGTTCCGCCAAAAAGGAAGCAGCTCCAGTTGCCCATAGCTGAACTGCCAGGTATGACAATATGTCAGATCCCCTTGAAGGAACCTCCAAGACACATGCCCAAGGAAAGAAGGATAACCAGGCTTAGAGGGGCCCTGCCTCTAGCCAGGTAGAGGCTAGGGAAAACCGTGTTTTTTGGACTGTGTGGACTCATTGGCCTGGCACATCAGAATATGTGAGGCCTTGGTTGACACGACACTGGTGTGCAGTGCACATTAATCCCATCAAGACATGGGGGCAGAATCTGTTTCTATTGCTGGTGTGACTGGGGGATCACAGGATTTGACTTTGGTGGAACTTCCTCTCTTCCTTCCAGAAGCGGTTGCTAATGCAGCTGGCATGTTATTTGCTATTTTTATAATTTTTTTAACAAAGACAGTACATCACTGATGCTTCAGAGCCAGCACTGAAGCTTCAGCATCCCCAAAATTAGGTTAGCCGAACTTGTTTTGGTAAAAAGAACAGTGCTTCATGCTCGAGTAAAACACTGTGTGGGTGGAGTATAGCAAAATCCTGTATTTCACAATATTTTAACTCAAAACCCAGCTGCAGTAAAATTTCAGCTTGCAATGCTAAAAGAAAAAAAAAAAAGCTGTAACCACAATGAAGTGTGACAAGTTTTAAGGCTAAAACAAACACAGTGCATTGTGCCAGCTATTCAGAGATGCAGATGATTATCAAACCCCAAACTTCACACCCTCCCACTTCAACATGAAAAAAGTTGGACACATGAAATCAAAGAGCTTGATGAAGTATAGTAGTTGTGATTTCTAGCTGTGTGTTAATTAGTTTAAACCTACTATTCTTAAATATCTTAGCTGACTACTTTGATAGCACCCAGAGAATCTCTTAAGGCAGATATTTACATTTATTTTTTGCACTTCAAACAGGTTCCTCAGCCAACAGCCTATGCTACTAGACAGCGAAATTCAGATTTTACCTCTCCCTGTCAATTTTATATGGAGTCTGAAGTTAAATTATTTACCCTCCTTGCCTGCAATTTGTCTCAAGGAGGTTAAGATCTAGTTAAACACGATGTCCTGAACAAAAACAAGACAACACCACAGCTCTCATGGTGTTCCAGATTTGTACACCACCACCTGAAAATAAAAGGACTCCACACAAAATGCTGAAATATGAGTAGAGATTTCCTGTTGCAGGGATCTTGCCACCTAGAAAGGAACCACGTGCAAAAAGAAGGGGGAAACATGCAGAGATGATGACACTTTACTATCAATTCTCACAGCTTAAAGCTGCAAAAGTCCAGGCATTCGACATGGTTCTCAAAGCCTCTTATAAATTAAATCAGGTTTTTCTTTGCAGGAAGGGTTCTGAAGAGCCAGCTCTGTCTCTAAGCTGCCAAAAGACAACTCAAAAATCATTTTTAGGCTTGGATGTTTACATCAACCACCTGGTGTCTGATTACTTGGCTTTGGATATACTGTGAAAATCAAGCTCAGGCAAGGCTAGTGACAAGAGAGATCAGAACTCGGGCTCATGGAATTAAAGTCAATACTACAAGAAGTTTGTACAGCATCTTTCCAGTTCTGTGATACAGGTAAGCAGCTGGCTCCCCATACTTTACTGAAAGCATCTCCACTTGACTACTCCCTGTTTGCTACGTGTTTTATTTTGCAAAATAGCCTCAATGAAAAGAATAACTAATTTTTAAAAATTTGTAATTTGGACATCAGTACTTTGAAGAAGAGGAGAGGGAGGAAGTCAGATTCCTTATGTACCACAGGCATTCTGCATTAAGATGCTGGGGTCACCTGCATGATTTTGGAGAAGAGCAGAACAGCAGTGGGATAGGTCAGAAAGGCACTGGATTAAGAAAAACAGGGGTAGGTTAAGGTTAGTCAAGAACTGCCAAAGGCATTTAAATTAAACACAGCAAGCAAACGTTACAGGTAAGTTCCCTTGTGCATCTAAGCTGTGGCTTGAACAGTAATGGCAGGAGAACATTTCAGTGGTACTAGCAGAAGTCAAAAACAGTGACTTCAACACAGACCAGAACGGTCCTGCACCCAGGCAGCACCACGGGCAGTGTCTGCAGGGTCCTGGCACTCTGCCTCTTCTTGAGGTGGGCACTTCCAAGGAGAGTCAAGGCTACTGCAGTGTTCAAGGCAAGGCAATTAACACTGCCACAGGTGAAGGGCACATTCAGAAATTCACAGCAAGGAGACCACAGAATTAGGCCACCCAACTGATTCAGGCTTCAACCTGCTCAGAAATGTGAGTCTGACCCACACAAGCTGCTCCTATCTGTCTCACAGGTGAAAGTAAACACCTGAGATAGTAGGATGCAATTTGATTGTGGCACAGAAAAACAACTGCTTTAATAAACTCCACCAGGAGTAGGAGTCTGTACCACCAAACAGACACAGATCCAGAACCTCCAAAACAGCTGCATGGAAAGTGGTATTAAGATCTCAACTCTACCTTTCCACCCACCACATGCAGGACACTTGTACCATTTAACTGGGTGGATTAGGGTAACTCCTAACCTTCAACGAAAAAATACAGACAGCAATTAATTAAAGAAAAAAACCAAACAGCCATTGTGAGAATTAAAACTTTTATTAGTGTATTCACATATTAGGCAAATGCAACACGCATGAAGCTTATCTCTTAGGTTCACAAGTTCTACCAATACATTAGTCTACTGGTAAAACTAGCACAAACTGGTAACGCTTTGCCAATTTTTGAAAGGTGTCTGGCCCATTTTCTCAAGGCTTGATTTTTGGTATTGCTTCTATGCCCTAGTCATTATGGCATAAAAATATCCATCACTATCATCAATTCAGTCAAGTGATTAAAAGCTGTAACACTGGCCACATTTTTGTTCTCAAAGCTAAGTTATCACTAGCTGTACTTACAAAGTACAGAACTAGTGTAATTGATGAAACAATGGAAAAAAACAGACAAAGGCAATCCTGCTACTGCCACAATAACAAAAGAATGACAGACAGCTAGATCACAAGATTGTTAGTAAGATGTGTATTTTTCAAGTCAGAATAACCCTTCTATACAGTTTCCCAACCCAGCCCCAACCCAGACTTATTTGTAGAATATATTTCAGAATATTTTTAATATGGTGCAGCTGTAGTGTCCAAGGGTTCACAATAACATGCACTGTCATGAAGAACCTGGAAGTCCTCCTTCGCTGGTCATACCTCAGCAACCACTATTCTAGAGGTTTTGCAGAAGCAACTACTTTTAATAACAAGGCCCATTATGACATAATGAATGCATATGGTCTGGTGTGTAAGGAAACTATAAAAGCGACTCAGATAAGAAATTTAAATTCTGTTACTGAAATATGTTAAGAAGCTGCATCTATTTAAAACCTAAACAAAGAGTCTAGCTTACCCCGGGAAATGATTTTTCAAGGTATACGGCTCCAAAAACTAAACCCCGTTATTTTTAGTGACATATGAAAAAATGAAAAAAATACACATGATAAGGGGTAAGACTTATTCAATGAGAAAAATACAGATGTAAGGGGTAAGCCAATAACCTTGTGCACTTAATTCAATATCCAAAGCCATGGCAAATTCTCAGTCCATGAGAAAAACCACTCATTTCAATGATCCAAGGTACAAAAAAAGTCCCAAATTACACCGCTGCCAGCAATACTGCTAGCAACAGATGCATCAACCCAGATGGGTATCAAAAGTAGACTGCTTGTGTGATGGATACTCAAAATTTATAACATGAATTCATTTCAGGCCCCATTAAGTATATAAAGTGTCCTAAGACTTCAGAGATGAATCTCAAGACATTTCTTTCCCTTCCAATGGAGGGACTTTCTCTTTAAGAACGCAGCAAAATTTCAGCTTTTCTACAAGGAAAGTCTTTTTATGTTTAGGACAACTTGAAAACCTGCTTATATAAAAAAAATATAAAAGAGTAAGGGAGCAAAGTCTTGGAATTTCATGAGATACTTGCCCCAATCAAAAAAACAAAATGACTATTTATGGGAACTAAAATGTAGAACAGCACAATATTGTGATATTTGAGATCATGATACATTATCTGTATATATACTTAGCTATTCATGTTATTGATAACCATTAGGACACTCAATTATATACCCAATAAAAAACACCATTAAAGAGTCTTTAGAACTGTCCCTTCTTTCTGAAGAAGGCTTTTCTATACACTAAATTTTCATCTAGTATCAGAGTATAGGAAACAGAATCCACAAGGTGCTTTAACTGATGAGACCTCAAGTGCTGTTTTTTTTCTTTTTTCTTTTCTTTTTTTTTCTTTTTCTTTTTTTTTCTTTTTAAAAAACCTTTTTAGATAGTAAACAGTTCATGGGGACCACACACAAATACTACGACAGACGAGCTGTTATATTAAGTCTGTTGACTGGACTCGATTTTTAGCCCACTGATGACAGAGGAGAGTTTTAGGACATGCTGGAGCAGCGGACTGAAGGGGAGCCCATCTGAGTCAATACTTTGTCCAGCCACTGTAGAGGCCCGTTCAGGTGAAGCTCAATCCAGCAAGGAGTGCTTGTTACTGTCTGCCGCCTAGAAAACAAAGAATAGGGAAAAGTCACTGTATTGGGTTGGTGGTAACAAGGGAGGCTTCTGCCAGAAACTTCCTCCGGGTCTGGCAGAGGTATCCTTTGACAGCTCCAAAGATGGATGTGCTGCTGGTCAAGGCTGGGCCAGTTAGGAATGGTGATGCCTCTGGGACAATAGATTTAAGAAAAAAGTGAGGTTGTTGCCAAGTTGTAATTGGCACAGAAGAGCAGGGTGAGAACATGTGA
The DNA here is from genome assembly GCA_013400495.1 of Nicator chloris. Taxonomy (NCBI): domain Eukaryota; kingdom Metazoa; phylum Chordata; class Aves; order Passeriformes; family Pycnonotidae; genus Nicator; species Nicator chloris. The sequence goes on from WAAE01024401.1 coordinate 5,337, forward strand.
GAGGAACAATTCTGCAGATACCGAGGGTGGTCAAGAAGGAGAGGCAGAAGCAGCTCCAGGTGCCAGAGCTCAGGTTTCTCTGCAGCCTCTGGGGCAGCCCATGGAGAGGCAGCTGTGCCCTGCAGCCCGTGGAGGGCACAGGGATGCAGAGATGCACCTGCAGCCCCTGGAGGAGCCCACAGCAGATGTGTGGGAAGCCTGTGAAGAGGGGGGCCCATGCTGGAGCAGCCTGTCCTTGAAGGACTGCACCCCGTGGAAGAGTCACACATGCTGCAAAAGTTCATGGGGAATTCTTGCCTATGGGATGAACTCACACTGAAGAAGTTCATGTAAAACTGTCTCCCATGGCAGGGACCCCACACTGGGGCAGGGGAAGGATTCCAACTCCTCTTCCTGAGCACTGGCAGGAACAACATGTGAAGAACTAACCATGATATGCATTCCTACATCCCTTCACAGCTAAGGGGGAGAAGGTAGAGCTGGCAAGGGAGGAAGATGTTTTAGGTCTTACTTCACTTCTCATTATCTTGCTCTGGTTGTGTTAGCAATAAATTCATTCAAGAAGTCTGATTCAAGCCTTTTTTTCCCCATGATGGTATTTGGTGAGTGTCTCTCACAGTCTTTATCTCATGACCCTTTTGTTCTATTTTCTCTTCCCTGTCCAGCTGTGGACAGGAGTGAGAAAGCTGCTTTGGTGGCTGCCTGGAATCCAGCTAGAGTCAACCCACTACAGCCAGAAAGCAGGTTCACCTGCCACAAAATTCTGCATCATATGATTAAATATGTTTCCATCCATATCTAGTACACAGAGATATAAAAATCTGCAACCATTACCGTAACTGTTACTAAACCTTTTCTAGGAAAAAAAAAAAAGTCCCTAAACTCCAAAGCACTTCACATATGTAAGATACATCAATAATTACATGCTTGTCCACAATACATAAAGAATATTTCACCCTGGAGAATAGTAACACAAGTATTTCCTTCAAGTGCCATACCAAGAGCCTTACTTTTAAAAAGAAATTCAGAAGTGAAGGTTGTCCAACCAATGCAGTTCACACCACAAACAACTGTGTGCAGCTGTATCTCGACCTTCCAAGAGTCTGCATGCATAACTGGATTTGAATTTTGTAGACAACTACTGAGAAATATGGAGTAGAAACCCTTAGCTCTGCACTGTCAGTGTGGCCGAACAGCACAATGCTACTGTGATCAGAAGCTCTGGCTTTTTGGAGCAAATTACATGACAAATGTACAAGGAAATTGGTAGATGTCAGAAAACTCTATCAAAATACGGTGTGTGGTTATACTGTGCTAACTGATGGTATCTCAAAGGAACACCAAACTTTATCTCTGATTTCCTGTAATCTTCAACTTCTACGTGTGTTTTGTACAGTAACATCCTCACACAAACAAGTGAAGTAGAAATTGATTTTCCCTTGTGTTCTACACTAACTTGCCTAGAATTTTCCACAATAGAAGCCCTTATTTAAACACCATATAGCAAATTTCCGTAAAGCTGAAGGACTGACAACCATAAAAGCTTCATTCTCTCTCCCATGTACCTTTGTTTCAGAGACCTGTTATTCAACAACCTCCCTTCTCATCTCCAAAGTAAAGAAATCAGTATTGGACCAAACAAACTGCCTGAGAAATCCTATTTCACTGTACCCACTCCAGGCATGGGAGTTTTCCCTAACTAGATTGGCAAGACTATGGTTGCTAAGCCAGTTTTTCCTAGTAATTCCAGCTGTCCCAAGATTCAAAGGCAGCAGATTAGTCAGACACAAATCGAGGTCCTTCATTTTTACTGTCAGCACTGCAGCCCTATGCTTTAAGGAAATCTGTTTATATAAACAGAAGAATGGAAAAGCCAGAAAGATTAAGACAGTGAAGATTGAGTTCAAAAGTTTCACATTTTCTAGGAGAAGACAGTAGCTGGGGTCTGTGCTCTTTCAGCACTCTACAAAACAGTTATCTTAGCCCTGAACGCCTATGCCAGAATAAAGTGATACAACAAAAAAACACATCTAAACACAGGAGATATAGTTCCATTTACTCTTGAATCTTCTCCCAAAGAAGAAAGTTCATTATTCCACCACTGTCAACTCCCCTACAATGTGTTTCACAACACACTTCCTCAAAATTTTACAACTGGTTCTGTTCAACAGTCCTCGCTTTGCACCAGGCTGGTAAAAACTAATAAAATAGTGACAGTCACTAAGCAACCATCTTAAAGCTAAAAACTCAGCTTCTTCAAGCCACAGATTTCCAGTTCAAAGATCACTAATTACCTCTGCTGAACTTTCTTTAGAAGATGATCCTGGACCTGGATATTTCCTGTGCTAACATGAAGGTTTTACCAGTGATCTGAACTTCTACCACCCCAAATTTGGGCCAACATGTAACAAAAGCAAAAAGCTTTGTTAGGTATTTTGTCAACCAAGCCTGTAAAATGTATTACCTTGCCATACCTGCAGGCTTATGCACAAATGCCTTAAATGCAAGTAATGCTTTGCCTTGGCCTAAGCCTGTCCTATGAGAAATATTTCTTTCACATAATAATGCACAGATGTTTTAACAAGAGTGATGAGGTATACAGTGTTTCCTGGTCCATTTTGACAAGTCAGACTACATTAATTTAAATTCAAGGTTGTGTCGTTGGAGCCACCTCTTCTTGCTCTAATCCCAACTGCAGCATATCTACAAGCTTTCTGTATCAGTAATTTATTAATACCATCCTTAAGAGAGGTGCAAAGAAATGAGTTCAGCATGAGTCAGTTACCAGTTTTTGTGCTATTTTGGCAGTGCTACCACTGCAGCTTTTTCAATCCTATGGTCAACAAATAGTTTATAGACCAACCACCAACATTCTCCCTACTCAGAAGTAAATTTAACAAAAGCCTCCCCAGTTTTAAACCAGCACTTAGACTTCAAGATGCCTCTATATAATCTGACTGATTAAGCCTTTCTTCGCCTCAGATTTGAATGTTGTATTTAATCATGCCTAAGTGCATACATACTCCTTCAGAGCCAAATCCAATAGCTCTTTAAACCTGAGCCAGATTTTTTCTTGTGTACCTCCTCCTAACAATTTATTCCATTACTCAAATTTCTCATTTCATCTCATTAGACTATTACAAAATTGGCTTCATTTAGCTGAGAAACCTCCCCCACATACTGATACTGCTATTTACATGTATGTATTTCAAGAGCAGATAAAGGAATCAACCCTAGTGGAGCCTACACACCATTATTCAACTTCAGAAATTATATGGCTTAAAAAAATCATTATGTATTGCATTAGGGTATTGACTCATTCTTTCAGTGGACAATTTCTAGAGAAGGTTAAGAGATTTGTTTAAAACCACAATTCTAGCTCTCCAAAATAATGAAATTTTAAAAACTGCTCCGTTAGAAGTCAATTCCTTTTCTTCTTGAATTTCCATACCACATTAAAAACTGGCACTGTCCTCAACTACAGCTTTTCATTTGTGCTAATAGAGAACACAATTGGAATCTATTTAAAAGCAGACAGAATGCTATTTTTGAGTTTTCCACTCAAAGAACTGGTTTTAGAAGTTTTACTACACAAACACAGTCATCTTACTCCTGCAAAGTTTTTTCCACTGCAAGTTCCAAAATACTTGCCATCCCTTAGATGCATGCTCTCCAGCCATTTCATTCTGCAAGAGGCACTGCAAGTCTCTCAGTTGGGTACCACCAACCCCATCCTGGACCACAGCCTAAGGAACTCACGCTACATGCAGAACAGGACAGAGACCAGAATGACTGCAAGTCTATCAAACAGCAAACAATCTCACAGCACAAACTGTGATACTTCAAGATGATGTTGCGGATTTCACCACAACATGCAAGCCAGCAGGACTGAGCAAGGGAACGGAACTTTGACGACATTCCTTGCTCAACAGTTCGTTCAGGGCAATACTACAATCAGTTTATGGACTTTGTAACTTCGCAGTTCCATAGCTGAGGGGGGGAAAAAAGGGAAAATATGGATTCAATTTTAGACAGCATATCCGCAATAGCAGCAAGAAGTGTGTGCGTATAGCTTTCAAGCCAGACAGAAATGGTATACTAGTGAAAGAACAAAAACTATTAACTCTGAATTTAAGAACAAAGCATTTTCTTTTCTTACCTGTATTCGGCCCCCCATCCTTTAACAAAGCTCATTCTTATGGTACACATTCTAGTAAGCTGATAAACTGCTTCAAAGCCCTGATTCACAGATTGAGCCAGAAGAGCAGCAAATTCTTGGTTATTAAAGATTTTTAGATTGCATCCTATAAAGAGTCAAAAAGGAACAGTCAGTGAATACACTTGCGTTTGCTACACAGAAGCCTGAATCTGTGAAGAAATTACAAAATAGGAAAGCAAATGCCATTCAGTGAATATCTCCACTGGGTATTTTCACACGAGACCTTTGGTAGGCTACCAACCTGGCGGAATTTTGCACACAGTTGCAGGATGCCAGCCGTATCTTTGATTACAGTTGGGGCTCTGAACGAAGATCGCGCTGTCACTCAGGCACTCAGCAAAAACTTCTCCGCCAATGTAATACAGACGCACTCCCCTGCCTGTAGTAAAATCCAAAGGAACTCTAGTTATGGTATGGCACAAGCAGATTAGGGAACATGGGAGTTTATTTTTCAGAGAAGGCCAAGGTTCTTCTTTACAACAGAAATAGGAATCAATTATCTACAGGACCTCACTGCTGGGCTGACAGCTGTAGCAGGAGCAGAACACAAACTGCATTTTTCTCCCATGAATGCACAATATATGAAGGAAAAGCAGAATAATTTCTGGATAGAAGTGAAACAGCCTTTTCCAGCCATATAATGGCTTGTAAACAAATCCAAGCTCAGAAGCAGTGTTCATAAAAACAGAATTAAAACCTGTGCAACATTAAAGCATTGTATGTGAAGCAGCACAGGCCACTATCATCAAAAGAGGAAACACAAGATCACCACTGCAACACTCTCTGCTTATGTGCACCCACACTATTTCACAACCCACTGCATACCCCTGTACTGCTTTAACAAAAACAATATGACTTCATTTAGCCCTATTACAAAAAAAGAAAACTGTGAAAAAAACACAATTGTCCACCTTTAAATTGTTATTTTGTTCTGTCTTTCTGAGTGGAAAACAAATCTGCACTCATTATTTCTAGCAGAAAGTAAATAATGTGCAATTGATCTCCCAGAGAGAACTATTTATAATTAACAGATACTTTACAGGCCATAGTTTCCATTTGCCTTTTTCATTAAAACGATTTTTCAAACAAAATGGGACTCTATTAAAGAGTAAGGGCTCATGAGATTTTTGCTTTCCTCATCATTGATCATTTTGACCAGTCAGCACAGGCACAGCCTGGGTTTCCACTCATCTAAAATTTTGTTAGACAAGCACTTGGATTTGGCATTTGGACTTGGCATAAAAGGGGTAGGTTCTACAGAAGAGGTTGAAGTTTTACTGCAAGTAAAAACATCAACAACCAAAAAAATCTTGTAAACGTTGCTAATGAAAGTATCCAGGAAAAAAAAAAAAAAAAAAAGAATGAAGGTAGTTTACTGAAGAACCCGAAGTCAAGACACTGCATTGTGGAAAACAACATTCCTGACTAACCATTACAAAGAAAATCTTAATCATGTCAAACAATGGGTTCTCAATAGCAGCTTTTCCCATTTCAGAATTTCATCCTATCAGTGTCCATTTTGCACTTTTTAAACCACAATAAACCAAGCAACATGGGAATGTTTTGTAATTAAAGCTTAAGTTTCAGTTACCAGCAATTCTGAATATAAATGCTGCCCAGGGCAGAGTGTCCCATTGAGGAGCCTGGAAGCCATGAATCTGTCCCCTGGGATGCTTTGGTGTGCCATCATTTTCCAGAAGGCAAGAACAGCAACGTGAACTGTACAGGACTGCCACACAGTAGAGTGGCTTCCTCCTGTGCTGCCCTCAGTGTGACAGCTGTGTGACTGCAGCTGCCACCAGCTATGGGGCTCCTGAGTAAGGAAAGGCAGCTCCTTTCAGCTCCAGCCATCACTACATCTCTTCCCAATTCAGACTGCCTTCAGTGGCAGAAGCTGCTACATTTCTCCCTAATTTCAGAAGCAGTGACTCTGTGTCTTTCCACTTCTGTTCTCAGCCAGAGACACCAAACTATCCTTGACAAGCCCTGAGGGATACAGCTGATGGCTAGCTGCTCAAGGGTGAAAGGAACCCAACACACATCCTACCTGGGTCATTCCAGATAATTTAACTGACAAAATGAAATTAAATAGTTAAAAGATCAGAGATCTTTACCTATATGTCGCCTTGTCATTTCCACTGTAGCATTTCTGTTTACATTGGAAAGCAGACCTAGACAAAACCGCTCTGAATTTGATGGATCTGTAAAGCCATCTACAGTCAGGGAAGGCTGAGACGCATGGAAGGTTTCTCCCACTCTTTGATTCAATTCATAATATGCTATTGAACACCAAAACGCAGGCTCCGAGTAAGTAACTGGTTGCAAGTCTAAAAAAAAATTTTAAAAACCAAGCTTAACACAGATTTTGAGGATAAAAGTAGATCGATCTACCCTGCTATTTGTCTCTCCCAGAAATGACAGCAGTAGTGTCCTCAAACTATTTGCTTGCTGTCCTTTTTACCTACTTCAGTAAACAGAATGGAATTCAATCTTCCACACAAGGGAAGGAGGAGGGGAAGAAGGGGTGATCTAATCTGACCACAGCTCATTTAGTTCAGTACTTGCATTCTGCTCGGCAAAATGATTAAGCTAATGGTGCTCTGAGCACCAGACGTTGAGACGTTCCTGTTGCCTTTTCTGTAGCTTGCAAACATTTTGGCAGCATTAAAGATTAAACTATCAAACACTGAACAACAAAAAGGAAAAGAAAATGAAAATCACATTCTCTTGTATTACACTGTCTCTTTAGATAAAGGTAGTTCTAAGCAACTTTATTATCCCCTACTAGAGTATCTTTCCCTGTGTTTCTTCCGGTTTTTCTTCACCCTTTTTACCTACCCTAATTACTTACTCAGGGTTCTGCATTTTCCTGTCACATCCTGTCACCATTCCTTAAACAAACCCATGGCAATCTGATCTTCCTGAGGCACTTACACAGTCACACAGCAATAGCACTGGATCAAAGCAGGTGGGCTACTAATGTGGGAGCAACAACTGTGCTGTGGTTACAGGTGAAACAGTACATGAGAAGAGCAGCAGAACACACACACAAGGGAGACAGCAAGCCTGGGCAGCATTACAGACAGGCAAACATTCTTTAGACTATTAATTTAATAAATGCTATTCCTGCACACGCAAAGAAATCACTCTCTTTGCTATGAGCTCAACAGGTACAGAAATAGAGTAATTGTTAACAAGTGATTAACCCAAACCCATTAAGTTTAACATCAGGAAGCCAACCCAACAGTCACCTCTTAATATAGCTCTTAATTTCTTACAGTGCATTTTCACTTATAAAGTAATTACATATATAATGAAGAGTCACTACACACAGAGAAATAATTTTAAGTATTTCCAGCTTACCCAGGCTATGATTAACTGGAGAGAGAGTACTAGGAGACAGCTCTGCTGGAGATCCTGTTGAAGCAAGACAGACAGGTTTCAGAGCAAATGGTTTTTGTTATTTCAGATCAGTAAGCATAACCAGTATCTAAACCAGATTTACATTGAAGTTTTTCAGAGTAAGAAACCTCAGTTTTCTGGAATATCACACACTTACTCTGAATTAGGATTTCATTCAATTTTCCAGACTTCTGGGTACCCACCCCTTCTTGTAAAGACTCAATTAACTTAGCGTTGTATTTGGCACAACTCTGCCACTTCGTGCACACTCTCAACGTTATTTATGAACTTCTCCAGAGAGAAGGTAGTGACTTCCCAAATTCACTAAAAAAGCAGATAAGAAAGAGTGGATGAGACAAGCAACACATCGCCTCTCTGTTCTCAAAGGAAAAGGTTTATCTTGGAAAAGACCTTCCAATATCTGAAGGAAGCCTTCAAGAAAGTTGGAAAGGGACTGTTTACAAGAGCAGGTAGTGACAGGACAAGAAGGAAAGGCTTCAAACTGAAAGAGGAGAGATTTAGATTAGATATTGGGAAAAAAAATCTTTATGCTGAGGATGGTGAGGCCCTGGCACAGGTTTCCCAGAGAAGCTGTGGCTGCCCCATACCTGGAAGTGTCCAAGGCCAGGCTGGACAGGGCTGGGAGCAACCTGGGGTGGAAGGTGTCCCTGGTGGAAAGAGACGGTCTCTAAGGTCCCTTTTATCCCAAACCATTCTATAATTTATGATTCTATGATTACCAGAAAAGACCATGCCAGATTCCTCATTTGAGGAAATAATTCTTTCCCAGAAGGAGGAATTTAACAACTCAGAAAAACATGAATCCTCCAACACCATTTGCACACAAGGTGGCAAAATACAGAAAGGCTTTCACAGAAACATTCCTACAGCGACTGCTGATGTCAGGCTTTTTTAATCAAGGTATTTATTGTCACAGAGTGGGAAAATATTGCAGTTCTTACAGAAACTGGTGCAGTTGATTCCAACTTACTGAAAATGGTTGCTAACATTAGCTAACCAAGCACATTCAAGTCTGCCAACACACAGCAGGAGGCTGTTACCAGCACATTAAATGCACTTTGTCCAAGTCTAAGGTCAACCACATTATCTAGAAACTCTTACATACAAAGACACAAATGCTGCTACTTTTGCCACAGAACCTTCCACACAAGAATTAATTTGAAACATGGCAGAAGTGCTAAGTTTGTCAGAGTTAGAGACAGGTTCTCAGAACACAGATTGTCTGTAACTTGTTTAGGCCAACAGACATTGTGCTTCAATGAACCTGTTTACCAGGGAACGGCTGAAACCAATTAGCTATTAAAATCTATTTTAAGCGTTTCTGGTGAAGTCTAATTAAGACTCGTATACTTGTGTTACAGAACAAATGTAATACACCTAATATGTTACTTAAGACTTAAAACAGAATGTTTTAAAAGCATTTCCCTGGCAAAAAAATTGTTTTGTTCATTAAAGACTGAAAGTAGTATTTTATGCAGAAAACATCAGGTTTTACAGAGGAAAACTGCCACCCTCTTTTGGGCTGAATTCATGCTCCTATGCAGAGGAATCACACCTAGTAATACAAAGCCTCGAAAGTAATGAAAAATAAATATTACCTGTATCCATGCTTTGGTTCAGCTGCTGGTCACTTGTTTCTCCATCTTCACTGATATATCCTGGAGGAGGTGTTTCTATAAAAATAAGAAAAATCCACTGATTTGCAAAATGACTCAACTTCTGTAAGATTTAACTCTTGTGCATTTTGTCATGACATCTTCATGAGCTCCATTATACTTGAACATCATTTTGCTGTCCCTTTTTCCTTCAAGTAGGACCTCAAACACGTTACCTGCCTTACCGGTATGTAAAATATATCTTCTTTTGTCTGTCAGTCAGTTGCTCAAATATGTTATATAAATATCAGAATTCTTGTTTTTTCCATTTAAGACAAGATGCTGTCACTACAATGAGTAACAATTTTGCAATTGTGATCAACAGCTTTCATATTTAGTAGAATTATAAATGAAAAAAACCATCTGGTGATTTCCACAAAAAAAATAATGTGAGCTGTCTTTAAGTAGGGTAACCATCAGGTCAAATAGCCTCCCACACCTTACTGAAGTTGATAGATTTAAAGGTTGTTTTTCAGTTCAGTCCCCAAATATGTATTTCTTCAATACACAACAGTTGATTTGACTCATTTATAATTCTATTAACTCTAGAACACTGCACAAGTTCTATTATTATTACTACTAATACTTCTAAGCTCTATTAAAACTATCATCTGTTCTTTTAATTATCTATTTTTCTTTAAAGAAAGAATTTCACAGACCAAAGTAAATTCAGTACAAACTTTGAAGCATTCTGATACCAGAAACTGTGTCTAATTCCTCAGAAATATGTTCAAAATCCAGGAGACTATGCATGTTCTTCTTCTCCATTCAAAATGTTCTTTGTAATCCAGATAACAAGTTAACCAACTGCCTTCCAGGAAATAATTCTCTTTGAAATGGGCAAACGTCTTTTCCCAAATATTACAGGCAAAACCTGCATTTTTTCAGTGGAAGTGTTTGAAGCTATCTCTAGAATCACTTTAAAATTGTCTCTGAAACTTCCAGGGGCTAAACATCTTTAATTACATTATTACCAAACAGCAGAAATTACAAGATAAAGCTTTTTTTTTAAGAAATAAAATAAAATTATAACAAGCATCATGTCTGAGATGTATTGCAATATTGTGAGACCAGAAGGAAACCAGTGAGAGGAAACTAGATTAAGTCAGTTGATTAAATTGAACTGAGCGAATTTTATCTTTGATTCATTCTGTATGCTAAATATAGATGTGACAGAATTCAAGTGAAAATTTGAAAGGACGATTAAGGGAAATCTTCACTACTAAAAAATATGATAACAAAAATCATAGCCGTTTTAAAGATTTTTACAGCATTCATTGTGATAAAAGGGACTCCGCCCTTCTCCAAATCATTAGCTATAGTTAAGCCCATAGTTGTGGCAAAAGGTCAATACACATTTCCAATCCAACCCATGACTCCTGTTTCCAGTTGGTAATCTAGGATCTTTGGCACAGATTATTTTCCATGTCTAGTCTCTGCCCGAACAGAGAATACTCCACCTAGTACTGTGAATAGTTTAGGGTCAGAGGTTGAGCACCGCACAGCTGGAAATGAACAATCAGGTGGGGCACTAAAAATCTGTAGTAGAGCTTGAGTGCTGCCAGAAGTGTGGACAATGCAGCTCAGCCCATCCAGAACCTGAACTGGAACATGCAGCTCCCAAAAGCCAGCCTGCACCTTCATGACCACCAAGCTCTCTTGCAGATCAAGTACTGAGACACGACTGCAGTACAAAACTACCAGATGTGAGCCTGCCCTTCTGAAGAAAATGGGTCTCTGAAGAAGGTTGTCCAGGCACACAAGGCTTATCAGTACCCAGCCAAGCATTCCAGATTAAGTCAGCAAGGTCTAATAAAGTAAGATACCAGAACATGAGCACAAGAGAAGGGTGTCTGTGACAAAGAGGAGGAGGTGTGGTTACCTGCATAAACATTTGAAAATCACGTGAATTCCTACAATCACCTTGAGCAAACTTTCTGCAAATAACTACTTTAGCTCATTTCCACAGCACTGGATTTGCAGAAGATGGCTTTACAGAAGCTGTTTGCAAATGTCATCAAAAGCCCTCAGGTTGAGTCAAAAAAGTATATGCAAGTTAAGAAAGCAACACCAACTTCTAGCACCTTAAATTGCTCTATAAAGGTGGCAACAGAAGTGGGCAAAATTAAACAGAAATGTCAAATTAATTGATTGTTTAACGCCATTTCAATTATTGGATATAATTTAAAGAAAACACAAGCAACATTCTGCTTAAGACCTGTAGGTACAATTTGTACATTGCACTATCTGCATTTCAGGGCAATCATCTCATTCTTTCAGAGACTCCAGATATCAATCTTCAGCTTATTCATAACATGAATGCATTAAACACTTATGAGCAAACTTCAGCTTTACTTGGTTTTACACTCCAGGCAACTTCCTGAAGAGATAGGAAAGAGGAAGTTGGGGCAGGAAACAAAGGTCACTGATTTCATGTTTCAGTGAGGGGTAACAGGGTTTCAGCTGCAGCAGAATAGCATTGTTGTTTGTTTTGGGGTGGAAAATAGGGCAAAGAGGGGGAGGAGAAATTCTTTGACAGTTCAATATTGTTACATTGTTATTTCATACTAAAAAGACAAAACAGATTGCACACAATAGTAACAAAAGGCTAAAGCAGACCACTGTTGATGTGAACTACAGATCAAGACACTTTTTAAGTCACTGCTTTGTAACTTGAAAGTTTTCTTCACTTCATATTATGTAGGATGAGATTGAGCATCAGTTTATTACTCAATCTCCAATGTGCAGCATTTGGCAACCCCTGTATATTTGTGAAAGAGGCTTAAAGCATAAGGTGAAGATCTACTTTGCACTTATTAGCATTCTGAATCTCAAATAAGCTACTGAAGCCAAGTAAGCTATTGTGAAATGACAGCAATATGATTTCATGCAGGATCATGTTCTGCAAACAACAGTGTTTAGGTATTTCCACTAGAATTAATACATGAAATCAACTAAATCTAATTTAGTGGTGCATATTTCAGTTAATTTTATCACTTACAAGGACGAAATGACCATTTCCGTTCCAGTAGCACAGTGTCAGAACACACTGTCTACAGTGGGAGTTCAGAAAATACCTGGTATGTAATTGCTCTGTGGTTCAATCCCAGCTGGAAAGTTAGTGTTCTCAGGAATGGAATGGGTATAGTCATCCAGAGGTGGCAGCTCTGTTAGGATCTCAGTGTGCCGCGGCACGAGCACAGGAGGCAAGACTGGAAAGGCAAATTCAAAAATCACTGGTCATCAAAATACACGATTTTGTGAGCTAAAAGGAAAAACATAAATCTAAAACATCTAAGAGTTTCTTCAGATGTTTTGAAATCTTCTGAAACTCAGCACTACTAATACTATATTTGCACAGCTAGTTACTGGAAGACATGGGATTCCTGAGGTGCCTTAAATAAGACTATTCCGCATTAGCAAAGGTAAATCAGCTTTTTTGTCCTATTTGGTCTGAATTGCACCTGGCCAGCTGGAAACTGCTAGCAGTCCTAGAAGTGTTTATAAACACATTTGTAAAGATTTTTCAGTAACTTTACTATTAAAAACTCTCAGGGATATGATCTCAAAAAGAATCTTGTACTTCTATCAAGAGAGGGCATCACCTTTCTCCTATTTTTCATTTAAAACATTATGCTGAACAAACACAAACTGATGCTGCCACAGAAAGTCAGAAGCGGTCCTCCTACCTGGTGTCTCCACTCTCTGGTAGTGGTAAGGGTTTACACATACTTCATCCTTTTTAAGATTAAAAGCATATTCACAGTTTTCAATTGCCTTAAGTTCATGGTGGCTGTGAAGGTCTGGCCAGCGCCACAGGCGGCAGTAAATGACATGTGGCAATCCCTTGCGGTGAGACACCTGCAGACGGCCATCGAGAGATCTGCAGGGGAAAGATGTTGAGAAGCATTTACAGACTTCGTGCTGCCTCAACCACTCCAGCAACAGAGTACACATACAGGTAGCTCACCCTCAGAACTCAGTGCGTTGACTCTGCTAGTGACATTTATACTCCAGTTACAAGGCTTCAAATGCAAAGAAAATGATCGTCTCAAGCAATGTCAACCCATTTTTGAGCTGCTCAAATCATTGCCAGTGAATTTAGAGTTCATTAAAAGCCACTTAATCCAACCAAGTATTTAGAATGATTGCTTCATATACTTTTTTTTTTAAATGCAGAAGACAGTTGTCAAAAATAGAACCACACACCTAATGGTCCCTTCTACTGCTAAAGGCACCTCAAGGCTTTGCTGTGGTATGGATGCCTTATGGTTTTAAGCATAAGAACTCCCACAGGACTGCAAATAAGCCTATAAGCAGTCAGCTGCCCAAGTGATCCACATGGCAGTATAACTGCAATGCAAAAAACATGAATACACATCTTGTAAGGGCTGTATAGTTTATCTTCTTCACTTCATCTGCCTTGCTACCAGCTGAAAATGTTTTGCTAGTTTTAAGACAGACTGCAAATGCTTACACAAATGCAGATGTT
>WAAE01024402.1:0-43122 GCA_013400495.1 Nicator chloris
TACTGTGGCTCTGAAAGACAAATGTGCCATATGAAAGCAAGGTATTACTCCTGCTAGGTATTTCAACTGCACTAGATGGGATGGAACTAAGAAGAATAGGAATGTCAGAAATAAATTCAACAAGTTTGTCTTTCTCTGCAGCTGCCTAGAATAATTTATCAAATTCCTTCTGTAGCTCAGTAACAAGTCTAGGATGCACTTCAGTGTGAGTAGCTGCCAAAACACTAATTTTCTGTTGTTGACTGGAGTAACAGATTTCCGAACAAAGGGCAAAAATAGTCAGTGTAAAATTTGGAAATACGTTTGGAGAAAAGGAAAATTATATCCCTCCCCAGGATTAGGCATGGCAATTTAATTAGTATTTCTCAAAATATGGCTTCAGATGGTGATGAAATTTCCGAGGAACTTAAGCTATTTAAATTCTAGATAATTTCCAGCTCTTCCAATTCCATCTTGATCAATTTGATAAGCTCATAAAAATCTAAATATTGGACTTTAGCCCAGTGTTAGATTTGGCATATCTCACCCTGCTAGGAAGAACAGACTTGGAATTTTTTTTCCCCCTTTTGTTGTTTTATTAAGGGTCCGTCAGTCATGTTCTCCAAGACTCTGGGAACTTTGGTAGTTGTCTCTGACCTGTCTTCTGGTAATGAATAATCACAGAGATGACTTCCAAGGAGGAATGGCTGCATGTTTTATGACGTTATAAACTTTTTCTGGGGATGTTATGAAATAAGAGCTGTCCTGTAGCTCAGGAAGTTCTTTTTGCAATTTTTATTTCCTGAGCGATCTCGGTTCTTCAACTTGCCTTTTAAAATATCAGCAGCCCATGAGCCTGAGCCACCCTTCTTTTTAACACATGATGCTCCCAAGGCATAAACATAACAAAAATGACAAAAAGGTTTCAAAAAAGGAAAAAAAGCTGCCAGCAGTGGTGAATGTTGTGTCTTCAACATTCCTAACACTGCAGGAGATTTTTTTTTTTCTAAAAAAATCCATGTAGCAACTGGCTGCAAAGCTGCCATGAAACTCTTAAGCTGTGGCAGAAGCTTTGATGGAATCTTTATGCTTTGCCCCATTAAAGATAGTGCCACACTCCAAGTGATGACTGTGCACCACACAGTGAGGAAATGAAGTGATGAGAACAATAGATATGAAGCAATGATTTCCTGATTATTTTTAATAACACTTAGGAGAAACCCATGCAAATGGCAAATACCTTTATCTTTTTCTTTAGTCATTTATAATCAATCAGTCAGGTAGGCCTGTACTGGAGTCACGTTTTATTGTTGTTGGTGTTATTTATTAGGGCAATCACCCATCTTTGGAAAAGTATTTGGCTCAAAAATTAATTTTGGTCAAATGGCATTCCAAATTAAAGAAGTCATACTGGGAGCGATCTGCAGCAGAGGCTCTGCTCACAGATGTCTTAAACAGGGTGGTGGCACAAACACTGTTTTATACTTCATTAGCAGTCAATTAATAACCCACGGTGAACATGGTATTTCAGAGCTTGGCTGTGAAATGAAGTGCTCCCTTTCATTTGGTTTGTCACCTGAGAAAACGTAGAGGATTAATTAGCTCTTCTCTGGATCTTGCTCCTTACACCTTTAATAAAGTAAGATCCTGGGTTTCAGGGAGCATGGAAACACCATTCCCAATAGGCTTCTTTTTAATACCTTTTTTTTTCTCTTTTCAAGAAAAAAATTAGATTTTTCATCTCTTGACTCAATGCCTTAAAGAATAACTATGCAGCTGAACATGAAATAAAGAAAACATACCAGAAAAAGCAAACAATATATGAGGAAACAAGTAGATACCCATGACTTTATGCAACAGCAGGTTAAACAAGATAAATATCTGTGCTTAATTTTAAAATGCTCAAGGTTTTCAGACACTCTGGTCACAGGTGTGCTTCATGTCAAGAGACACAGCTGCACAGTGATCCAGGTTGTATACACAAAACTGTGGGATTTTAGGAAAAAAAATTATCGTATCTCTCTCTTTATTATTGGTTTAAATAAACAAAAAAAAAAAATCCCCAAAATATTTCATTCTTCCCTGTGAGTATATGGGAATGAAAGTGCTTACAGCAGAGCCAGAGAGTGCTCTTTTCATTAACCCAGAGCACATCTAATTTCAGTGAGAATAAAGCAGCCCAAGTTACCAGAAGTGTACAAAATTAGAAGTCGAGAAAAATAGGAGCTCACTCAGTTTCTATTCCTCTTCTTTATAATCTGAAACTGCCTCTCTGTGGTGTGCTGAGAACATATCTTGGTGCATACTCATGTGTTTCTGAAAAGAAGCTCAAACAGAAGCAGTGACTGTGTGTGGGGAGCTCATTCTGATCTCGGAGAACACGTGAAATGCTTTTGATACAGGTGGGGCTAAGAGATCAGGGTGACTTTCCATGAACATGTTGTTTCCAGTTGCTCAAAAGCTTCAAACATTTTGACTGTTTGTGCCAAAATTACCAGCCTGGACTAAGTTTATCTGCAGGGGAAGGAAAGGATGAGGACCCAGAATGTTTCCACCAAAACCATTAATCTCTTTCTGCGGAAAAATATTGGTTTTCAGTCAAAAAATTAGGAGTTTCCTTCCAGACTTTCTACATTTTGGACTAAGTACATGCAATTTTTCTGTGACAGATGGCTACAAGTATGAGGCACACCGCAGCCCATGCATGACCCAGCTTTTATCTTCTTAAAATACAAAACACATCCTAAATGCCTCAAATAGGTACCAAATCCTGTCCCATGCAGCCATTTCGAAATCTCTTCTCCCAACCACATGCAAGTGTTTTATTTTTTTTTTTTTTACTTTTTCAGAATCCTTTGACCTTTTGCTGGTTTAGTAAGCCTGTCTTTCAATGGCTTAAATTTATGTGAAGTCAAATTTTGTTGACTTCATGTTAATATGACTGCTGCTGAGGAGCATGAGTTAAACCAAAATGTAAAAGGCAGGAATGCTGATTTGACTCCTGGCTATATGGAAAGTGCTCTCAGTGCCTGGGTCCTTTTGTCCCAGCTGGTATTGTACAGCATGTCATAAACTTTCAAAGTACTGCTTACCAAACAGCTTTATGACACAAATAAGAGCTGAAAAAAGCCCACAAAGTCAATTCTAATTTATAAAAATATGTAACTTGTAATGTAGTAGCTTATTCATACAAATTACTGCAGTAGAAAATCCATTAAGATTCTTTTATGTATGGTGTGGTCCAAGGAAGCTTTATTATGGGAAGTGACAAGGATGGTTTTCAATGGGTTGCAATCTGGTAATCTGAATTTTTTTTTTTAAGCTGCTCTCTTCTAATTAGAGTTTAAGGATTTTTCATATAAACTGTCTTTGTTCTGTCTAAATAGAAACTTTGTGTGATTGTGACAATCATCTTTAGATGTCATTTTCTCAAAAGGATATTTGGACAGAGCTACATCAATGCATTTGAGAAGTTCTTATGATTTGCTACCTGAATTATTTCAAAGTTTTCTGGATTGTTTTATCCTCCTTCTGGAGTTCTAGATGCTTCTGAGTTTCTCAGAAAGCTGAAGGGGGAGTTTATGTGGCTCTAGTTCTGATGTACCACAAATGGTCCCTGTACCTGTGAAGGTGAACTCTGGGCTCTGAAGTTGGGTTTTTTTTCTCACTGGTCCATAGCCTCAGTCTGTCTGTACTAGCAGATTTTGTATTTATCTGTGCCCAGTTCCCATTTTATTTTTATTCCTATCCCTTAGCCAAGTGCCTTTCAGAGGCACATTAGGTGATAATGTCATCTGTTATGTGGAAATTTCTCTTTCTGCAGAACTCTGTTCTTTTTCTAAAAACCCTCTGCACATCAGAACTCTTCTAAATAGTATAAATTTGTTCTCTTTTGAGTAATTCAAACCTAATTCGTAAACCCTTCGAGAGCCCAACCACTGAAGAGCTATAAATGTGTTGCACTTTCAATTATTTATAATACTGGGCATGCTGTAATATTCACATCAATGGAAATAAGCAGATGATACATGCATCAAGTGGAGTTTTTCCTGAACTTTGACCACCTGCTTACACTCCCTTAAAGAGCTGCATCTCAAGATTATATGCAGCCCTGAAAACCTGTGAAGAGTTTAAAAGCAGGTGGCATATTTGCCTGGTTAAAAAAGCAGCTTCTGAAGTAACACTCCTTCTCTCCATATGTCTCTTTGCTACGATGGCTGAACATTCTGCTCAGCTTTCTTGTATTTCCTGGGAATCCTCTAAAGCAAAAAAAAAATGGAAACAGACTTCTGAGAAGGAAGAGTGGCCACGGCTGTATTCATACAAAGAAACACAGTCCAGGTGTGTCTCTGTCCTGTCTTCAGATTAAATAGGAAAGATTACTGCCTTGAAGGTGTCTTTGCCCAACTGCAGCGACAGGGAAGAGGTCACAGGGTAAGCAGAGCTGGAAGGGATCAAGGATCACTGAGCCCAGCTCCTGGCCATGCACAGCACCATTTGTGAGCCCGTGTCTGTCAGCTCTCTTTGAGACTCGGGCAGACACAAACTATTGTAAGAGAAAACTTTCTTTTTGAGTTTTGTTTGTGTTTATTCTGTGGTAAGCGAGCAAGGGGTTATGAGCATCAGTTTCCTCAGTTGTTTCCTGAAAATGATTATTTTTGTTTCCCATGCATCAACTCAAGCTACGTGGCATCTTAACCCTTGTTATCTTGTTATATCCTGCTAGAGGCTTATTAAGAAGTGACCCTTTGGGTCAGATGTAAAACAAACACAAGGGCCACCAGGGCTTTGCTTTAAACTGTTGCCCTTCCCCTTCCACAGAGAAACTGCAGTTCTAGCAGCTCAGTCTGACTCAGATGGTTTGGCTACAAGCAATTCCCCTGCATGCATGGCCTTTTTTACAGAAAATAAGAATATATTTAAGTACTTTGCTCTCCCAACAAGGTCCCAGATGTGGAAGCGATTTAATTCTGCTTCCTGCCACTGCTGTGCTTCAGGCCAGCTGATTTCATTGCTATCTCTAGGGTTACAGAAGGAGGGTTTGTTGGTAGATATTGCAATATTGAGTTTTTGGGCAATCAATAGATACCAGAAATGTAAACAAATCTCATAACACAACCTATCAATATTCTTTTTATTGGTCTATACTTAGTTTTGCCTCTGCTTATCGAGGGGCTGCTTTCTTTGCTGCTGCAAGTTCAGAATTGTCCTGAAAGGAAAACATTCCCTACTCCTACCTTAGACAAAGAGAAGCTTGGAAAATTATGATTTATTTTCTTCCCCCTAAAATTTGCCTCGCAGGTTGAAAATGGGAAAGAGGATGGGCAAGCCTTTATCTCTAAATGCAGCAGCTAAAAGCCTCGATGCTCAGCGAATTAGGGGAAGGAGAACAAATGGTTTGGACTCCCCTGCCTACTTTCCCTACCCATGCACCAAGGAAAAGCTGTAAAAATGGCCTGACCAGCAAAAGGCCTTGCAGGTGGGGAAAGCTCAGTCCCCTGCCTCTGTTGTTTTGGCAGCCCTGGCTGAAAGGATCCCTGCTGTGGATGAATACTGCCCTGGCACACTGCAATTATCTCCTGATTGCCACCCTTCTCCCCACCAGAAAAGCCGTGAGAACAAAAAATGCCTGTCCTGTCACAGTCCTAAACAGTCCAGCTCCAGGTCTGCTTTATGCTAATTTCACCAATTATTCCCTTCACAATCCAAGGCCCTTTTCAGCCCACTGAACATAAGGTGCAGGTAAGATTGGCTGATTTGTCAGTTTTCTGTCTTATTGTCAGCAGTGGTGAGCAGAGGATGTCTGTACTGCCTTATACCCTGAGGATATTTGTATTGAAAAAACAAAACGCCTTCTCCCACCAATCCCTTAAATGAAAGAAAGCATGGAAAGTGTCTGACTACATTAAATTTATAATGAAATACACATATTTTATCTCTGTTTGATAGCAAATATGTAAGATCTTCTGCCACAGGGGCCTAAGAGAAAGGGAGTGTTAGCTGAATAGGATGTGTATAACAAGACAGGGAGAAATTGATCTCTAAAGCAGAAAGGTGGGGACACTGATAGGATAGCACAAGAGATTGTAGCTTTTGGGAGGCTTTATGGTTAAAAACATAAGTGGTGAGGAAGTTCTGTTTGGAAGTTTGACCTTTGGTGTGTGAGAGCATTTCAGAGCCTCAAACCTCCCATATCAAGGTGTCTTTAGGCCAGAAACTTGGACACGCAGAAGCAGAAGTGCAAATTAAGAATACCTTTAAGTTTTTGGCATTAATAGCTTGCTGGAAGTCAGGTGGGGACCTGACATGGATGCTATGTATAGAGGGTGAGGCAAAGTCAGCCAAACCCCAAGTGGCTAAAAAATTGTGGCTTGGACATATTTCATCTCTTTTTCAGACAGAACTAGCCTCTTGTGGCATATCAAGAACACTACTTATGTACTTCTGGGGGAAGAAACTTTGTCCCATGAACCTTGGCTTGACAGAGGAGGGAGGGAGTCTGTCTCCACAGAGGAAGGAGGAGACTTCAGAGAGGCTCTCACTGCAACCTGCTTGGAAGTGGAGAATGGGATGGTGTTTTCCAAGAGATCATATGGAAAAATAATCATAACCAGAGCTGTAGCTGAATATATAATTGTAGCTTTTGTGTTTCCTTATTCTGTGCATTTAATTATCTTCTTTAGAAATTCTTTTGATTTGGAGAGATACATGTTAAATTTCAAGCTGAAGAACTTCCTTTATGAAGTAGGACATGGGACCTAAATTACCTAGAGTGATTCACAGCCTTTTAGATGAGGATGGTTAACAAATTTGGCAAGCAACAATGGCAGGGCCTTGGTTTTGTTTGAATCAGGAGAAATGATAAAATTGATGTTATCAGGGAAGAGTGTGGTGTGGATTTGCAGTGAC
The DNA here is from genome assembly GCA_013400495.1 of Nicator chloris. Lineage (NCBI taxonomy): Eukaryota > Metazoa > Chordata > Aves > Passeriformes > Pycnonotidae > Nicator > Nicator chloris. The sequence continues at coordinate 6,889 of WAAE01024402.1, forward strand.
TTACACAAGCTCTTGTAGAAATTATGTGAGAAGGAGTTAAGAATTGGTATTGCAACTTTGAAAATCAGAAATTAAGGACCCCAAACCTCTGGCTTCCTGCCACTGCTGCCAGCACACACCTTGCTCACCTGGGGCAGTGTGCAGCCCTGAGTGAGTAATCCGAGGGGTGTCAAACCCAGCTGTGCCTTGCCAGCCTCTCTGCACATCTGACCTCCAGCTCAGATACAACAGGCAAGCTGGGGATTCAGATTCTGAAAGCATCCCCAAGTTCTGTGTCACAAAAAAGATCATAAATACTGAGCAAGTGTCACTGGGCTTGGGAAACTCCCTGCCAGTTTGGCAACAAACCCTCTCCTCTGAAAGCAGGGATTCTCTCAGGAGCATGCTCAGGGTACCCAGGACCATATGCTGTTTTATGGCATGAAAAAGAGTGTATTGAGCATTTGACTTATACAAAATCTAAAGCAATAAAAATAAGGAGAAGACTGTGAGACATTTGGAAGGAGTCTGGTGTTGGGGAAGGTGATACAGGGAAACCTTATAGATATGATTGTTTAGCAGTAGGTTTGGAGAACATTGGGCCAGTGGGTGAGGTAGAAATGACGGTTACTTTTGATATGGGAAGGAATGCCAGTCCAGGGGACAGGATATTGAGCAATACCAGTGACCAGGCAGAAAAAGGGTCTGCAGGNCTGGGCTGGCAGCTGATGGCAAACACTGGCACCCACGACCGCTGAGAATAAAGCATGTGTTCCATGAGCAACCCCGTCTCCTGAAGTATATCATCTAACCATCGAGAGAACGCTCCTACAGTCTGGCCTGTTCAGGAAGAAGAGGGATGGGTTTGAAAGAAAAGCTGCTGAGCACCATTTTTTCCCTTGGCTCTCCCACGGCAGCCAATATGATATACACCTCCCCATGACGAGGTGAGCAATACATACAATTATGGAGAAAGTAGCAGAGGCTGGAAAAGAAAATACTGCAAGTATCTAGTTCTAAAACAAGCATCTTCCTCTGTTGTTTTATCCAGTATAAGCAGAATATTGCATGCAGGAATAATTTAAAAGTTCACTCTGTGATTTTCCTTCACTGCAGGCTATTGTTTGAAGTCTTCAAATTTTCTTTAAATCTTCTTTGTGTCATGGACTAGTTCAATGTTGGTAGCAAGTTAGCAAGTGCATACTGTGCTCTTCATCCTTTAATAGTCTCATTTATTCAGATGCCATGTTTGAACAGCCCTCAGGAATATATATATATATATNGATACTCACTAATTTAACTTAATCACTTCCTGCTTTATATTCCTAAGAAGCCTCTTGTGATTAAATAGTTGGGAATGACAATTGGGACTGTATTTATTTTAAAAGTTACTCTCAAATAAATGCTGGGTTTCTGTTGTATTCTGCTATACAGTTAGATTATTTTGTTATTATATTGCACTGGGTGGAGTTTTAATATTTTGCACACAGAAATAGCTTATCCTTGCACTCCCCTCCTGGTGTGTGGTACCTGTAACCATCCCTCCCCATGCCCCCTCCTCTCCTGGGTCAGCTCCCATTGATCATTGTCCCTCTCCCCCTCCTCCCTCTCATAGGGCTTAAAACCCCTTGTGGGGGCCAGGGAACTTCTTCTTTCCTCTCCTGGAGCTACTGGTTTCACAATAAAAGATGTGGGACTGAGTCCAGAAGGAAAAGAGCATCTCTCTATCTTTTGCCTTCAGTCTGTTGTCGGGGTAAACCCTGCCAAGGGCCCAGAGCCAGCCTGGTTGTCCCTGGGGTAGGGAATTACCTAGGACAGGTTTTTACATGCTGAAAGTGAGGCTTTCAGCTTCATGGTTTCAACTTCTAATGAAAGCAGCACTAACAACACTGCATCGTGACAGACACGTGCTGGCTTTTCCATTCCTATTGCATGCCGTAAAAGAAACTGCTGAAGTTAGGTCAGACTAACTGTGAATATGAATTTTCATTTGGTACACGCTTCAAATCGGTGCAAAAATGTTTCCAAGGCAATAGGAGTACTCCAGTCTGCACACATACCTCTGAGCACACAAAGCCATAAAACAAACTTTTGAAATATCACCTTTAAATGAATGGAAGGTTCATCTCCTATTGCTTTAATCCAGAAAGACCAGGTCTCCCACCTTTTTTTTTCTTCTTTTTTAGCTATCATAATAAAAGTAAATAGCAAAACCTTAAACAGAGTCCTGGGGTGTCTCTTGGACAAGGCAAAAGGGCAGGTGAAGGATGGATTTTTAAGCCTTCCCACGGAAGAACTGTGGAGAGAGTCCAGCTGACCCTGTGAAGAATCAGAAAATGAATGTTGATTACCCATGTCCCAGCATAACACCTCTATCAGACCATTATTATCAGCTGCCATTTAAGGTGTATTTCCTGCAAGTTTGTAGTTTGTTTCCAGGGGAGATAATGTCCTGTGTTATTCTTGACAGGTGTTATTAAGTTGGTATCAAATGAAATTATCCTTTTGGACACAGAAGGGTGGATTCGGTGCTTCCTTCGTAAGGATTCAGCCTGAGAATCGTTTTGGTGGAGACTTGGTTTAAGGAAGAAGTGATTTTCTGGATGAGTGACCCAATTCTGGACATGAGAGGAGCTTTAAAGTAATAGATTTCCTCTACCTTCTCACTGAAGAAGAATAGTGAACAATCAGCCTTTATTCAGCAATGCTAAGATTTCATTCATCTGGACTTTTGTTAAGGGACAAAAGCGTTAATTTCTGTACAGAGCAGAGGCTATAACACTTTTTTCTAAGGATCCCTGACTCTCTCAAGCCTGGTGTAAATTCTATCTATACTAGGACATTGCTCAGAAAATCAGAGCCAGCTTTTAGTGGTGGACTAAGCTTTCTCAGTTAGCTCTTAGTTGACTAAATCCAGGCATGTTCTTTCTCATTAGAACAAACGTGGATTCTAGGAAAATACCTGCTGTTTGCTTGTGTCTATAGATGATAGAGTCAACTTGCACTGTTATAATGTTTGACAATATTTTCAGAATTATTCCTGATGAACTAACACAGGTTTCCCCTTGAAAAAATATTGTTTGGGGGTACGTAATCACTGCTAGAAAATATGGGTTCTTTATGATCATATTGGCCTTGGCAAATTGTGTTTCTGTCAGTTGGCTTCAGCTGATCCTGGTACTTCAGTGTCAGAGATAGGTGTTGAAAATGGATTTTTTTGTCCTGGCCACCAGCAGTCTGAATAACTAATACAGAGAAAATTAACTGTTTTTTAGCTAAGTTTATAGGTTTAGCTAGGTTTTAGCTAAGTTTCTCAGGGCAAATTCACTAACTTAGATATAATCCTGAAAAACAGGTATCTTTTAAAGTGCCTCTTACACACGAGCAGCCTTTCTTGAAGCATACTTGAGGGTTTATGCTTAAAATGCTCCTTCCTATTGTGTGCTTGGGAGAAGCTCTTCTGCCTTCAGAGCTTCTGATTGGATCGACTGTCAAAATCTCCATGAACTGATGAGCTGTGACCCATTTCTTGGTTTAAAAAATAAACATATCCTGCACCATATCAACACTGGTGTTTGTAAAACTGTGTGGAATTTTAGACAGCAGGGGTTGTTGAGTGGTGTCATTGGGACGTCCAAGCTCTCCCGTGGAGCTGCTGTCACCCTCTGTTGCTGTGCTCTGTGGTGACGTGCATATGAGAGCTGCCTTTTCTCTCTGTCTCAGCATTGTAAACCTGATTTGGTTTTTTTCTGCTGCCTATCGTCTCCCATCAGCAAGAAGAAGAAAGAAGACTGCAACTCCCCCACACATCCACTCCCACAAATTCACAACTGGGCTAGGAGCTGTGTGAAGAAAAAGTGACAGGCTGCAATTCTGGATTGGAAAATCTTTGTAAAGCTCTCCTGTAATTCCTGTGTAGAAAGGGGTCGTGTGCTAAATATAAACCCCTTCAGACAACCTAAGAAAGGAAACAGAGTGCTCATAGTCAGGAAAATCAAAACCATATGAACTGATAATCTGATGGCAGATTACCAAATGGTTTCTATCTGTTCAACCTAGATGTGAGACTTAATCTGACTTTGAGTTGGAACGGAGCTTTAGATGACTCCAGAAGACATACAACACCTCACTTTTGGTGGGGTGAGGGTGGAGAAGGACTTTATTTTGGACTGTGTTACAGAAAAGCCACTAAGGGAACCTTCTCTGGCATGTTCATTCAGAGCTGCAGCTCTCCTGAATGTATGTGGAGCCTGGAATGAATGGATCAGTAGGCAGCCACTTTGAAACCCATTATTATTTGTTTTTCAGCCCCATCAGTGGTGACAACCGACTTACTGACAGGTGATGCTATTTATAGACCTTCTTGTAGGTACAAATTGCTTAGCTCTCATTTTGTTCTTAGTAAAGGTGCTAATATTGCTCATTCTTACATACCTGGCAAACCATTTCCTTTTGGTTTGTCAGCAATTATTTAATGTGTAATACTCTAGCCAGTGGTTATTGCCAAAGAGAAGCCTTTGGAGACAATTTTGGAATTTGCATTAAGATAAAATTGGTTGAGTTGTTGTTTTAGTGGCTTTTCATGGCAGCTTTAATACATGCCAAAAAAAAAAACTTCTAAGGCATATACAGAAAAGTTGCTGGTATGTAGATTTAATTTTTTTAATCTGACTAGCAAATTAATCTAGATTTTTGTCAGCATGCCATCTGCATGATCTCAAATTCTGCTGTCTTTTTAGAAGAAAAATCTTTGTAAATTGCCATTTCCACAGGATTTCTACTGTAATGTATTTCCAATCCACACAATTATTCTATGTATATTTAAGAAACTGCTGCTAGTTTAAACTGTACTCTTCAGAAAACAACAGAAATCGACATGCAGTGACAAATTTCCAGCCTGACAAAACAGAAGATGTTGAAAGGTTAGAGTTTGTGAAAGGAGAATATTCAGAATACCAAATGTGAGCTCCTATATAGCTTTAGCTCCCGAGGGAGCAGTGCTCAGTTGACAACAAAAGGAATGCACAGACAAATGCAGTTTACACTTTGTCTGCACAGACCTCTGGCAGGGTGTCAGGCAGGAAGGTGACCCCCTCTGCCACTCAGCTGAGGAGGAGCAGGGACAGCCTGTGGGTGATGGGACATGGGCACCTTTGCCACGTCACCGCGTTGTGCCTCGTCCAAATCACACCAGCACCTCCCCAGCTGCTGAGGGGAGGTGTCTTTGCAGGTGACAGTCATATTCTGCACAAACTGTAAGCTGGCACAATTATTCTGTTAAACATCTTTTTGTCTTTGTTGGTGGAAATGATTCACTACGTGCTTTGAGAGCTTCTTCATCCTACGGGATGTATCTGAATATGATTTACTGTCTAAATTGATCCTTTGCCTGCACAAAGGATATTTAAGCAAAAGCATTATTTTTGATCCAAATTGCCTTTTGAAAGAGCAAATTGTTTTACTGAACTATTTGGGGCACCCAGGATCATTTCTATACCTAGGGTGCAAATGTTAAATCCTTCTTCTCAGCTGAACTACTCCCTGAATTGATGTCAGCCAGATCAATTGCAAGCAGGTTCTTCTAACTCAGGGTTGAACCACCTGGCTGTGAAGATTGATAAAGAAAAATCATTATTGTGACAGCTGCATTAGTAAGACAGCTCATAGCAGGGACTCCTTATGTCTTCTGAGTGTAAGCGAGTATAAAGACAAGGCCATTGTAAAAGTTTCTTTAGGATTTGAGTTTCAGACAATTAAAAATGTGGGGTGAATGACTCATGTGGCCTCTGTGAGGCTGTGAAGGACAGGCTATATACGAAATCTGCATCCCATATTGTCTTCTCTGGACCTCCTTATTCCCCATTAGGGTATCATGGCAGTTTGTGAGCCAAGGTTGATGGTTGTGGTAAGAGGTAATTTTGTCTCAGGTAGACAGTAGGAGGAGTGCAGCAGTGGGGCTGAGGAACTGAAAATCTGTGGCTTGTCTTGAACCTCTCAGAGGGCTGCAAGAACAACAACACTGAACCTGGTGAGTAAAATCAAACTCAGCAATGCTGTGTTGAAGCTGCTGTTCAACATCTCAAGCTGTCCTTCCCTGTGGAAAGCCTTTACTTTCTGTGTATCTAATTCTTGCCCTCAGTAGGTGAAATGCTTGTACAATTAAAAGTAGGTTGAAATAGTGCAGTAACAGCAGTGAAAACAAATTCCCTCCTCCCAGCCTTCCTGCCATATCACTGGAGCAAACTGAATGGTGCCAGTTGAGACTGAGACTGGTGCTTGCTCCTGCTCCTCCTTGGAGACCCTGGTGAACAGGCCTGGCCAGGAGTTTGTGTGCTCTTGCTGGGGACTCCAGAAACACAGGTTAGGATATCATTGGTTTAATGCTGCAGGAAGTAGTTGGTTGGTGACATGTAATTCAGTTCCATGAGAAAATACTTATGGTTTAGAAGATATGTTTCCATTTCTGTGTCAGCATTATTCTATCTTCTTTTTTCATGCTGATGAGACAATTTGCTGGTTTATCCTGTAAGGAAATTGTCTTGCACAACTTTAGCCAGGAAGAAAATATTATTCTTGAATCAGGGCTTTTGGGGATTGAATCCTTTCTTGTGTTTGATGATGATTTTCCTTATCAATGGCTGAGGAACCCGGACCTGCCTTCTGCAGGTAGTGCAAACACTAAAATACTGAAGCCACCACTGAACAAAACCACCTCACTTCCACTTACCTTTGTTAATTTTCCTATGACTCCTGTGCTGAGGGAGGCTGTGAGGGTTATTCCTATGTGTTGTTTGTAGCCTCAGAAGCCTGGTTTAAGAATCATGGCACCATTAGAGTAGCTGCCCAAATAACACCACAACAACCATTGCAGTTCCTGCAGGAGGGGCTTTCTTCACTGCAGTGCAATGAAATGTAAATCTGCAGGGAAATATTTTAAATTCAGAGGATGCTGGGTATTTTCATGGTGGTACAATACATGTTTTTGGCTGGGTTTATAATTGTTCCTCGTATATGGAACTTTTTTTGCTGCCATCATTTTAAGATTAAGAGAAAATTTAGGAGCAAGTGAATAATGCTGCTACCAGAACATATTTCTGGCTGGGTGGGTTGACTTCAGAGATCTTAGCTCCATGATCTGATCTAAATTCACGTTGTTGTGCTAACTTTTACTGAGGTGTCCTACAGCACGGGGCACTAGCCTAGTTTTTGATCTGTTCCTCTGTCTGGGTTATAATCTGACTGAAATCCAAGGAACTGTCCTAAGAGCAAGGACACAACAAGGACACAGCAAGCATTCAGACGCTTAGGAAAAGTGTACAGGAACAGCACCTGTAGAATACTAATAAACATTTCATACACCTGTTTTTCTGAACTTGACCAGGACTAAAATAGATATGCTTGAAAGTGGTTTAGACTATTATCAAAGGTCTAGATAATAGCTGGTAGACAAAACCATGAGTTACAGTAGCATTTTAGCCCATTAAAACTTAGGGTTACCTTATCCTCAGAAAAAAAATGTCTTGCAGGGTTTTACAGAACTTGATATCCAGCAGGAAGAGCCCTTCAAAAAAGATACAAGGAGAGAGTTATTTGAAACAACAGATTTGTTGTGATCTTACTGATACCACAGTACTTTCAGCCCAGAACTAAGGCATCTGAGGAGGAGAAAATAGCATTCAATATATATTTACCCCCATAGTCTCTGGCTGTCAAGGTGCTTTAATAGGATTTAAACAGGCAGAGAAATGGGTAGTGGAAAGCTGCTGATTTTTGTTTATTCTGTATTTCATGTAGGAAATATGTGAAGTTTTAGGTCTGATTATCCACAAGAAAAAAAAAAAGGCTTTTACAGACCATGGGCTGAAAAAGGCTCAGGAATCTGCCTGATTATCTTCCAAACTGTCCTGAATCATAACACAGCAATCTCCACTGGATCTGAGTAGAACACATGGCAGCTGAAGTTGCTGAAGCAGATTAGTCTTGGTAAAGCAGTGGGAAACACTGGATATTGTCTGTGTTTTCTGATAAAGATCTGTCTTTGTCCCTTGTGCTCCCTGAGTGCCTAAATTTAGGCTCCGAGATGCATCCTTGAGAACAGAAATAAATATTGATGGTTGTTTGTGTGTGGAGGTCTCATTGATTTTGATGATATTCAGCATCGCCCTGTGCCATTAAACAGAGGCCATCTTTGAGGTACGTGACCACAAAATTTGGGGTTTGCACATAATTGGTGTAAATTTCAGTGGCTACGGAAAAATGTCATTTGAAATAAACAGTAACTTTAGCTGGAGTGCTTAGAAAATGTCCACTTCTTGGCTACCCAAAAGAAAGCATTTTGAATATTGTTAATATATGGGAAAGCTTTGAAGAATTTGATATAAGCTGATGAAAAAAGAGGCTTCAGACTGTGCCCTTGTAGGCTCAGTGGAAAGCAACATTCTTTGGGATTAAAGGAATTGCAGAGCCCATTTTCAGTGTTCAGCCCACTCGCACTGTGATTTCCAAAGTGCTGCTGGGAGCCTGGCTGCCTGGATTCCCTGAAAAAGGAAGCTCAAGGGGATGCAGGGAGCTGGAAATGGTTGCAACTTTCAGGTACTGGCAGTGCAAAACAATGGATAGAAGAGGAAATAAGGGTCATGTAAAAAGAAGAGAAACAGATGGAAAATGCATTTTTGGGAAGTGGCTGAATAGCTGTGCAGCACAGGTATGGAAAATGGTTTACAGAACAAGTGTATGGAAGACTAAATATAGAAAGGAGATGAGATTAATGTTCTGGAAACCAGCTGCAGATGATGTGATGTGCTCTGGACACTCTGTTCTCTGTTCTTGTATCATCCCCCTGGTATCCAGGCACTTAACTGGCAGATGACTCACTGTGTCTTTGTGCTGCAGCTTGCTTCTCAATTAGATAAAGGTAATTCTTTCCACTTTCGGAGTGATGCTGAAAAGGATTGATCTGTAAAGTGCTTTGAAGATACACTAACATTCACAGAGCCTCCGAAGCCTAGGTTTTAATTGTGGAGTTGCAGGTAATTTTAGTACATTATTGCAGCAACAAAAATGCCTAAGTGCAGTAATTCTAGCCCATGGTACATTATTTTTGTGGCTCCAGATACCTGAGATGATATGGAGACTGGGTAAATTGTTAACATAATACCATTGGCTTCACTTACACTTGTTTCACAATTGGGATCAAAACATTTTTTCTGGTTGGAAATTAATCTCTTTGTTTCCAGTGCAGCTTTCTGAATACTCTGAAGATAACTTATTTTTTAGCTGATATGCCACATAAAACTTCAAGGTTACCTTTGCTCTGAGCAAGAGTGAAGTAAAGTTATTGTGAGTGAGATACAAATTCGGAACTGCACCATTTCACCCAGGTTTGCAGAGCTCACACACCAACTTCAAGTGCCATGTCAGAAAAGGTTTGTCCACAGCTCTTGGCCTATGGTTATATCAGCTCTCACAGTGATTCATCTCAGCTTTATTGGCATTTTGATGTTGTCATTGGTGCAGAAGATGGGTGTTGCCAGTGAAAAATCCCCTAAATCCAGAGTAACTCTGGTAAATATGGTTTTTGTTGGCCTCACCCATACTTGTGTTTAATCTGGAGAATGTGACTTTTCTGACCCAGCAAAAGGTTGTCTTCAACTCAGTTGGAGGCAAGTTTAAAAAAATCCAGTGAATCACTAATGTTTTCTGAAACTCTCTTTACCAGCTCTCTGTGTACCTGGTTTCTATCCAAAACAAATGCAAAATCAAAGTAACTGAGTGGGACTGCTTGGAGAAACTCCCCCTTTTTAAAAGAACCATTTCATTGTGCTTGTCTCTAACTTCTAGTGGTTGTGTGAAAGCACAGGGTCTGAAAACAAAGTATCTGAAGCTTGTGGCCTTTCTAACATAAAGATGTCTTGATTCCCTTCCTGCTTGAAAATCTCTCAGTGCCTGTTTTATCAGTTTCTCCTTTCCCAGAATAAAATTATGCAGATTCTTCATCTTTTTCAATTGAAATCGAATTAACTCTCAAATTCTTTCTTGTTGTTTTCCAGAATTGTTGTCGCTTACATGAAAAAATAACAATGAAGTGGTGGTGCTGCCATTTTTGGCCTTAAGAGCTGGAATGGAAGCCTCAGCTGCAAGAATTTGCTGGAGTACCTTTAAAGAGAAGGTTTGCCCTTCCAGTTTCTCTGTTTAGTTACTAAGCCTAAACATCAGGAGCAGCTCCAAATCTCCTCACTTGTTTGTCCAAGAAAAGGAAAGAAAACCATAGATGCATCTTAGCTGTGTGAATGTGACACTTAAAGCAAGTTCAGATAACCAAACACCAGAGTGGATTATTAGGCAGCTGCTGCTAAATGTGATTTTATTATTAATGTAGAAAGACCTTACTCAAAAAAGAACTGTCCATCTTTCTAGACTAGTGCTAAGTCTTCTACAATTCCTTGAGAAGGTTACTGGATATTTAGATTTTTTTCCCCCTAGCTTACAGATTTTTTAAAGGTGATCTGAAAAATAATTCTAAAGGGATTTGTATTTCAAATGGCTTTTTCTCATTTTAGTATAGTGTTGCTAGCTTAGAGCCTTTCTGATACTCTCTCCTCCTAAAATTTCTTGTTAATCAGGTTACATCACATATGCACCATAATTCCATCATGCAGATTCCTCTTACAGGAGTTGTCAACTCAAGCATTCAGACTTTGAGGCAGATAAAATTCCTAAAAACTGCTAAGAGCCTTGATCTCATCTTTAGTGTCTCTAAAGTGATCTCATCTTTAGTCTCTGCTTTCATCTGTGACCTTTTTCATATATTCAAACCCTTTCCTTTGCTCTCTGTATGTGCACGCACTGAATAGAAAACGTTAAATCAGATCTCAAATGTCACATTATCAATTTAAGGCAGCATCTTATCCATTAATATAGAGAATTAATCCTTTTCTGTTGCATAACAGGTAAGTTAAAATAAGCAGGCTGTGTCTGAAGATACAAACATGGCACTCAGCTTTTTGCTGTTTATCTTTCAGCTCCGTCTATTAGAATTACTCTCTCATCAAACAAATGAGGCTTTTACAGATATTAGCAGGAGATGTGCATCTGCTATAAGCCATGTAGAGTCACCTGATTTGATTAGTGTGTTGAATAATGCCTACATGATCTTATTACCTCACTATGCTGTGTCCTTTTTCCTGTATACATATGGTAGCAGCCCCTTTGGTCCTGGCATTTACCTACAGCATGCTGTAGATAAATGATTTAAATAGTGTGGAGTGGCTCATTTAAGCAGGACCATTCTTCAGACATTAAATAAGTGTTGAATACAGTGCTTCTGGGTGTGTCTCTGAATTGCATTTTTCCATGTAACAGAACATGGATCAAAGCTGTTCAAATACTGACGAAGTCTAGAATAACTGTCTTAGTTTGCTAAAAAGTGACTGTTTCATTGAATTTTGTTTAAATTAATCATCTTTCATCACTTTCTGTGGCTTCTTGACTATTATACAGCAATCACTCTTATAATGAGAGTCATTTTAGTCCATATGGTAAATCAAAGCACTTGGATTATTTAAATTCAAAGCCATTCAATCCCAGAGTTTAGGTAAATTGATATAATTTTAAAAATCCCATCTCCTTGACCACTAAGGCAAAGTTTTTCACCAGTTTGCTAAATTTTATCTACCAGCCTACCCGATTTTGTACAAGCTCTGAGTGAGATAGCTCCAATGAAATTTAGCAAACACAGTTTTTTACAAAATACATATTTTTCTAAATAGTAAAATCATAAGTACTAAAACACCTACCTTTTGACATGCAGTCTGAAGCCTGCATTGCAGTGTCAGTGGCACAGTGCCTCACCCCTAGGAAGTTTTCTAGCAGTGTTGGACACACAATGATAACAAGTATTTCTTAATATTTAGCACAAACTTCATTTTGCACCATTTGAAGGAGCCAATGCCTTCCCATATGAAATAACAACAATTTTGGTCACAATATTTTGCTTATTTTTCTCCACCTAAAACACTCCCTTCCTGTCCATGACAATTTCTCTTGACAAAGCCACTGGATTATTTGCCTTGCTAGTAACTGAGGTTTAAGGAATGGAATATTTTGCATTTAAAAGGGGAGGAGATTTAGGATTGTAAATCGTTGCCAATAAAATGCTTTGGTGGTAACAGGACTCAAATGTCTGCTTCAGTTTGTTCAACAGCTGTACTGTATGAGAGGCTTACACTGCAAACAGTAATATTTGTGTCCACATATATTATATAATATTCTATGCCATCAATATCCTGCCTGAAAGGGGATTTAAAGGTTTCGTAACCTACAAATTTGCCAGTTGGTTATACTAAAGGAAATGTCTCATTCCCTGTTACTAGGTCATTAATTCAACATGTAATTGCTGTATATAAGTACTCTAAATTCCTTCGCTATTAACTAGAAGAAAGAAATTAAATTAAAGCCTTTAAATGATGCTGAGCATCTTGATTAGAGTGGTGAAGCCAGGCTGCTCCAGAAAATTAAGAAAATTCATATTTTCTAACTTTCCTTTTTCTCTCTTTGAACAGTGCAGCATGCCTTGGAGTCCACAGAAAAGGAAAATAGTCCTGTGCATAGGGAAGATGCCTGCAGGGATTTCACTGTCCACCTGGGCTTAGGTTTTTACTCCACACTTGCAGAGGTCCAAAAGTACTTGAGGACTGTAGATTTAGGAGCAATCCCTAGAGTATTTACTCCAAGTATTTACATGCTGAAAAAAATATTCCCTAGCCTCAGGCCAGACTGAGGGGCCAAGAGGAATGAAAAACAACTTCTCTCTTCTGGTAGTAGTGAAGAGATGTTAATGGAGGAACACATTACACAGGGAAGTCCACCACCAGCAAGGCAAAGGAATGAAAGCACCTTCAAATTTCTGCTTTTTCCATGTGGTATGATGTTAGAAATGCCTATCCCCAAGAGGAATACAGCCTGTAAAAATTCCAGTAGCTGTCACCCAACTGATATTTGCCAATAATGAACTTTGACAGAAAAAGAAGGTAGGAAAACACCAGTGAAACCCCAGGTCTAATATTGCCTTCACTAGAGCAAACTGCTGCTACTTTTTAATTTCTGACTCATATAATTAATTTTATTGTTTAATCCAATACCTCTATAATTATTTGAAGTCTAATTGTTTCCTGAAAAAAAAAATGAATCACAAGTTTCTTCCCTTTTGATTGTGTCTGATGGCTGCTTCATACACACCTCTGAGAACAAGTTGTGAAGGGCTTTTAGATGGGAAGAAACTTCTCAGGATTATGCATTTAAGATTTTTCTCTTTTTTTTTTTTCTCAGTTCCAATGCAACAACAGCTCTCTTCCCCTGTTGCTTTTAGTGTATTTGTATAGAGTTACACAATTCAGATTTCAATTTCTATGAGTTTGACTTCTCTGGCCCTTATTTATCTGGCAGAACATCATGCTTTTAGAAAGCTGATCTTTCATGGTTTCACCAAAAACAATTGGGCTCTAATAGCTAACTCTTTGCTAGTAATATTCTTTTACCTGACTGGGGGGATCACTTTTTGTGGTGAGAAAACTTGGAAAGTTCAGCAATTAATCCATGAAACTCTTGAGTAATTCATTGAAGACAAGCCCTTTAAACTCCAATGTAAGTTGTTAATAATGATGACTAGTTCATTCTGAACACTTCTTGTGCCTAATGTAAAGTAGAAGTAGGATAAACTCACTACAGTCATCTTTCATCTGTAAAATTATTTCACCTACAGGAAAATTATTTTTCTTATCTTCCAGTCTCTTTTCATCCATTTCAGGAAGTACTAGATATTTAAGAGCCACTACTGCTTTTGCCATCCTACATGGGTATGTTACTGAAAAAATTTGACTGAAGGATATTCACAATATTTAATTGGAAAAGGCAGTATTATATGAAAAGCCTTCCTCATGATATTGCTCTTTCCCTCAAGTTCCTCTAAAATATTATGAACATAAATATCCAGCTCTGGGAAATGCAGGATTCTTTTCCTGCAGAGATCAGAAATAAGTGCCAAGTAAATTTCTTAAAATTCTTCTTGAAGCAGAGACGTCCTGTACTAAAGGAATGAGGAGAAAAGTGTGGCCCTCAAACGTGGAGAGCTCCAGGGTTCAAGGAAATTAATAACCCTTTCTTCCTGGTACTGATTGCAACTTTCTGTGGGCAATAAATGAAAAATTGTGTTTTATTAACCACTGATAGAGGGAAATGGTCCTTCAGCATCTTCAGCAGAGGACATGGGAGACATGAAATCTTAATGAGGTAGACATGGGTTTTAGCAAATTGCTGGATTATTTTTTTAATTTATTTTTCATCCTGGAATGTGTTAAGCTTTTAACAATACTTTCCAAAATATCAGAGTGGGATGTCCAGGGTGAGAGTCACAGAAATGCTGGAGCAATTACCAGTGTTTATCCACAGCTCTGCTTCCTTGCCTAGAGCTTGTGCTTTGCTCAGTTGTGTTTCACTCAGGCTTACAGAACCCGTGCTATCCCAGCAGGGAATGCCCTAATAAACCACAAACCCCATCCTGAAAGTTAAATCTTCTGCTGATCTTGTAACCTAGAATAACTCAGAGTGAAAGAGAACTCCTGGGAACTCTAGTCCAAACTCCTGCTCAAAACACTGTCAGAACTCCTTGGAGCTTAATCCAGTCAGATCTTGAAAGTCTACAAAGACTACACAGTCTAAAGTGTGTATCAAGAATTATATTTAGTTAGTAACGGACCAAAATTCGGGTGACTCAGCCATAGGCAAGAGTCCTCTGATCAGGAAGTTATCCTAATGCTTTAAGGGGAAGACTTGTGGGCATTTGCCATATAGAGGGAAGGAGTTGTGAGGGGAGGGTGTAAATTAGAGCTCTCCTCTGCAGAGATGGAAATACAGACCCTGGTCCTGAAGGGAGCAGGAGGCCATGAATAACAAGGGAGTTCCTGCAGGACAAGTGAATATTCCAGCATTTTTAGGATGTATTTAAACAACTTTCCACCCTTTCCTCTGCTCTTAAAAGCGATCACAGGAATCTATCTGAAAGGAACACTACAGTTGTGTGAAAACTCTTCTCCAGTGTGGCCCAGGAAGAAATAAAATAAATATTTCAGCACTTCTGCCAAGTGAATTTTAGATAACTGTGGGTTGTATTTGAGAGGCTGAAAATAAGCAACAGCAGGCAGGGGAAGAGGAGCCCGGGCTCTGGGGTTTATCAAAGGTGAGTTGCCTTCAGGAACTCGCTGGCTACCTGGTGCTCACTGCTTGCAGAGGTCGTGGCTCTTCCCTGGAATGTGCTGCGGGATTGACTGAGGGGTTACAGTGTGCATGCTAAACAAACTGTGTGAATTAACTTCACAGTTCCTCATCTCTGCGTCTTCACAGGCCGTTTTGTTGATCTGATTTCTGCTTTAAGTGGGTTTCTGTGAGGAGCAAACTTTGTTTCCAGAATAATTTAAACTTCTGCAGGGTTTTATTTAATAATCTTTCCATCCCTCAAACACCCTTATTACATTCAAAGGCCTAAAGATTTCTCTGTAATAGTTAAGGCTATTGCAGTCTGAATTTTCTAATGATAAAATCAAACTTCTTTCTGACAGACACCCCTGTGACAAATTGTTCTGCACGTGATGCTGTAGAGAACAGAAGGAAGGGATGTCATGAGGAAACTGCCCAGGCTCTACCAGAGTACTTGGCTTTATTAAGTGCTTA
Source organism: Nicator chloris (assembly GCA_013400495.1). Taxonomy (NCBI): domain Eukaryota; kingdom Metazoa; phylum Chordata; class Aves; order Passeriformes; family Pycnonotidae; genus Nicator; species Nicator chloris. The sequence goes on from WAAE01024402.1 coordinate 22,591, forward strand.
GTGACATCAGGTGTCACTTAAGGTGTCATCTTGCTTCTATGTTGTACACTCATATGGCAGCCATTACAAATAATCACAAGGCTATCTATTGACACCCAGCAGAAAACTGAAGTTTTATAACCCGTAAAATAGTTAGTATGGCAGGGGCAGATGACAAATGAAGCAGAAGGAAATATTTGATTATTCATAAGTTAAATGACCCCTGAAAGACAGCAGTAAAAATTGTAGGAGATGTTCTAAGATGATGTGAGGCTTCAGGCAGTGTGACTTAGCACATTTTGTGCTGAAAACATGCTGGTTTATGAGCCCCTGGCTGTGTTTGGCAGGGGCATGGGAGGCATTATCCAGCAGAGACCTGCTCTGCACTGCTGAAGGACAGAGCATTTTGGTGTCTCATCTCAGAGGAGACAATAAGAGAAGGATTTTTCCTCTCCCATAATCATCTCACCTGTGTCACAAGTTAACTGTGGGGGCAGGAGGACTGGCACCATTTGTAATTTAATTTTTACCATGCCTGTTTTTCCTATGTGAGTCCTTCGGCCCAGTCACACCAAACCTTTATTTCATTCCAAGTAACTCTCAGGTGGATGAGCTGATCTAGAATGTGGTTTCATAGAGCCTTGTGCAGCCAAGCTGGGAGTAGTCCTTGTCTACTTTTTAACCCCTGAACTGTAGACTTCATTGTCTTCAGAGCAGCACAAAGCACAGGAAAAAAAAAACCCCACTCCTGTAGCACTTTCTGAGAAATAATACTTTAATTATTGGAAATAGCTTCCCTTGGAAGAGTGGAAAACTGATACACAAATGTAATTTGAATGAAATTATTGATATGTGACTTGTTCTCTAGGTGGCTTGTGGTTTTCCATCCCAATGTTCAGTCTGTAATGTGAGTTTTAAGTAGTGCACCATGTTGCTTTCATGGGGTTTTTTTATTGTTGTTTGGAACATCAGTCTGTTTCCCTCTCTCAGTTTAAAGCAGCACTATTTTTGTACCGTGTTTTGTCAGGTGCTGTGCAACTGCCGTGGAGAAGTTCCAGTCTTAAGGAGCCTTTGTAACATTTTGGAGAACGACCCAATAATTGCTCTGCCAAGCCACTTTTGTAAACTTCAATCAGCAAGTCTCAAACAGATGCTGCCTGCTTATAATGAAATTGAAGCTACTTTGTTTCCTATTATCTCTGCCCTAATACTTAGGTTTATTTAGGTCTCTGGCTCTTAAGGTTTTACAGAAAGGCTGAAAAATGTGAATCAAATGCAACCAGTTCAGATAGCCAATAGTGGATGTTAAGAGAATATCACCCAGGGAATATGAATTCCTTATGCACCTACGAAAACTTCAACTAAAACTGGCAAAAATCCCAAATATAATCATTTGTTGTCCTAGGATTCAACTGCATGGAAAGTGTTTTAGCTTTAAGTTCACAAGGCAATTCTAAAAGAAATAATTATATGGCTACAGTCTGAAAATTCTTTTTCCAATAAACTGTTATGATTCAGGGGAGGGGGCATAATGGGCTCCCTTTATTTTTAATTTAAGGGTAGTCTAGGCATCCATATTCAAACACATATTCAAAGTTCAATCTGCTATTAAGGGAAAGTGGTCTGTAGGTCTCTAACTATACCTGTATCATTACCCAAAATTGTAGGCAAAAAAAGGGCCTGGGGAAGGTGGAATTTTGGTATTTTACCTCGGTGGCATCAGTAAGAATTCTTTCTTTTTGTTCTTCAGGAAGGAAGATAAGGAAAACCATTTATAGGTACATCCAGGAGGTTTTTTTTCTATAAAAAGACTTTAGTATTCATAGCAAAAGTCACTGAATTATAATCAGTCTTTACTACTTGTCTCTGTTTTAGACACTTTAACTGTAAAGACTCATCCCATAAAATGCAATATTTATTTAATTCAACACAATTGTTTGCAGATAAAATTTAAATAGGACTGTTGTCATTTTAATTTAAATTCTTTGGCAGGCAATTCCGTTAAATGGTAGCTGATTAATAAAAGAAAAATGTTCTCTAGATTCATAAATCAACTCAATGTTCAATTTATTCAAAACACTGAATTAGGTACTCAGCTAGGGCATTGGAGAAGAAAAAATTACATTGCTTTCACTAATAGCTTTTCTGAGTATGCAAATTTTTAGTCAATTGTAAATGGCTTTGCAGAAAGGAGACTGGTGTAGAAATTTAAAAAACAAAAATCCAACAGTGTTCAGGCAGTGAACAAGTCTATCTCCACTCCTGCCTCTTTAGGTTTTTATATAAAACAAATTATTCTGACACCTAGTGAGGGAAATTTCAAATTGCCCAACCTAAAACCAAAAGCATAAGATGTGATATTATTTCTTATTGAAATTATTGGGTGTTACTGGTGCATTTTGCCGTGGGAAGGGATTCCCTGGCATTTTTGACTGACTTTACCATGGTGCCTATTGGCGACCTTTTGCAGAACGAGCAAAAATAGTCTTCAGACTTAAAGCTGTTAAACTACTGAATGCTCAGCTCCAATCCCACAGGAATGGTTAGTCTGTAAACCAGAGGGAAAACTCTTGCAAGTCTGTCAGAACTCTGATGTCAGTCTAATTGCTTGAGGTTGTGCTTCAGTCCTTGGTTGGTGCACCCTGTTGTGCACCTGGCTGTGCACCACGTGTGGAGTGTCTTGGTTCAGAAATGCTCTTCACCTTGTGCCCAAATTCAGCTGTGCCTTAGAGCCTTTGCTGTCCAACCCACGGAGTTTCCACAGTGATCACATCCCTGCCTCTCTGGTGTTCCAGGAGCTCACAGCAGTGTGAGCATTCCTGTGGTTGCTCCATGCAAACCTCACAAGGACAAGGCACTGGCTTTTGGAGCAGGCCCAGTTTCACCTGGAAGATGCCTGACTGAGTTTTCTGTTGTCATCTCTTATTCCCCCTGCCCGAGGTTTGGGGAGGGCAGGAGGAACCTGGCTGCTCATCCCTGCAGGATGCCTGGTGATGGGCTCCAAAAAGGTGCTGACAGGTCCAGGCAGCGCAGGAACACTGGCACAGCTCACTGCTGTATCCTGCAAAGGTGAAGTGTTGGAGCCAAGGCCATGGCAGAGACTCCCATGAACATCCCCATGAACACCTTGGGGGGTCCAGGACCCTCACTGGGAGCCCAGGATAACTCTGTCTTGGACTTTTGCCCCTGGGAAGGGATTCCAACGCTCAGAGATGAATTGCAGAGGACGCAGGTTTGAAATGGATGTTAGTTTAGTTGATCACAGGGTGTTAAAGTAGTTTGGGTTTTTTAGGATGGGGGTTGGGAAAGGGACAAAGATGGAGGATTTGGGGCGTGGTCCTGAAGCCTTCTTCTTCTCTTTCCTTCTCCATTTTCTGTGGTGCGTAGTGGCACAGTCATTGGTAGATAGAATGTGAGGTATAAATGTCAATTAGAGAGATATATAATTGTAATTGGTATAAAACTGTAAATATCTTACGTTTAGAGGAATGGTTGGATGAATTGTCTTTAAATGAGAGCTGGGAGACCTGCCCAGGGTCACTTTTCCAGTGGTTTTCAAAGGTGAAAGACCTTGTAGCAGAATGCCACAGCAAATAAGATAAGAAGAAAATAAACACCTGGAAAACTGCAGCTGGGACTCTCTCTCTTTCTTTGGAAGCTCTGGTGGTGACCTATTCTTGGAGGCAGTTAGCCCATTCCAAGAGTGAAGGGAACTATTGCAAGAATTGAGCCAACCTCCTTTTTCCAAATGGCCCCTCTTGACAGGCTTTCCTTGGAAACTGCTATTAGCAGTAACACATTGGATTCCTTCTAATCAGGCAATCTTTCCTCCTTATCTCCTGGGACAAGGATAAGACCTCCACAGTGGATTGTTTGAATTTGTTGTCCCAGCTGGGACAGCCTCCTCTGCTAGACCAGGATGTGGAGGCCAAAGCAATCCTTTAGGTCTCCTGAAGTTTTGCTTCAGCCTCTGAGAGCCTGCAGAAATTTTCTGTGTGTAAAACAAATGCTGAGTCAGGCCCAGTGCTATTCTGAACACCCAGTGACCAGATAAGCATAGCAGCATCTCCTGACACTGAGGCAAGCTAAGCTTTAATTCTGCAGCACTTTCTGGAAATGCTGGAGGAAGTGAAAAATCCATGCCATGGCACTTTGAGGGCGTCTGGCCCTGCCATGCATGTCCTGGCTCTCTTGGCCATCCCCTTTTTAACCCTCCAAAACAGGGCCAGAGTGACCACAAGCCAGGGTTTCTTTCCCCTCAGATGCTGAAACCTGTAAAAGTTTAATAAAAGTCGTACTTGTGTGAGTGTATTGCAGTCCTGCACTAATGCCAGGGTGCTGGAGTAATGAATGTAATAGATGTGAGTGGATGTTCATAAATGCAAACCTTTCATATCAATTTGATATTGTGCTCTGTGGAACAATAACAATGAAAATGGTTTGTCAGTTTGATTAATGTACCTGGTTCTTACTCAGTAAACTCTGCAGGAGTTTGTATTCCTTTAAAGCAAGGTTATAGATGCCAGGGAGCTTAGGGAAAATCTGGTTTGCTGCTCAAACAAAATAATATATTTAATAAATATTATCAGAGGGTTGACAAAAAGAGCAATCCCTTGATTAAATATTTACCTTTTGAGACTTTATTGTAGAAAGCATCTTAAAGGAACATGCTATGAAAGGACTCTGAAAGAACTCTCAAAACCCAGAAAAGAGTGACAATCCTCTTGGATCAATCAAGAGATTTTAAAAACTACAGGGCAGAAGATTTTTATAATGGAGTGTATTTTATAAAATTTTCTAAATGATATTTTAAATATAGATTTTAACTATTTTTTTCTTACATTATTAAACCAAAAGTTCTGGTGAAACTGTTTTGCACTGGAGGATTTTGAAGATTGCACTGCACCTCAATTCTTCAGGGCCAGGTCTCTTTCAGAATTTAACATTATCTCACCTTCCTACGCTTGCCTCGTTGAGTCCAGGTGACACTGCACAGACTTAAATGAGTCTGTATGCCAGTAAACAGAATTTTCACCCAGGATGTCTCTATAACAAACAATTCTGTCATTGCAAATCCTTGAATTTTAGCCTTTTTATAAAGCTTTTGACAATTTATACAAAACACTTCCGTGGGTTTATTATGAGACAAAATCCTGTACACAATCACCATTTTAACAGTGCTGTTATACTGAATGTGGCACAGAGTTCAGGATGGTCCCTTTTGTGAATTTTGTGGGAGAACTCTCCACACAGCAGCTGCCTCTGAAGCGACACACATCCCTTCCAGAGTTAGAACTCTGGATCTAAAGGAAAAGCCTGAAGCCACTTTAAATAAGGACCAGTTAAAACAGATGACCTCTAGATCCAAATGCATGTGCTCAATGCTACTTGAAACTGAGCTTGACTTTTGAGAAGTTTCTCAAGCTGGGAAGCAGGTGGTTCTGCTGAAAACTTTGCCTTCCAAGTAACATAAGCTGTTCCATGAGATGTGTCAATTTTCTTCCTCTGTGTGTCAGAAACGGAACATTTAAAACCAATACATGTTATGCTCATGTTAATTTCCTAAAAAAAAAAAGGATTTTAGTTGCCATTTCAGTGAAAACAGGCTAGGTCAACATCAAATAAAAGTACAAAATCCAAATTCAGCCTGTTAAAAGCTGACTGATCTATCCAGAACAACTTACACAAGCATAAATGCACCATAACTTTCTTTTCCTTCAGGATTTGTTTGTGGTCCAAATAGTGTTGTAAAGCATAGCTGAAAGCCTGCTGAAACTAATTTGGGATCCATGAGTTTACAGTCTGATTCCAGTTTGATGTCTCATATAAAATCCTTGTAGGTCTCTTCTTCCTAAGGATTATTTTCTGAATGAAATTGTATTCAGTCACAATTACATGTGTTGAGAACACTGCAAGACGACATCTAGAAAGAGATGCAGTCTTTGCTGTCAATATTTGTTGTATGCCAGGCTGACCTTTTGGATGATAATCTTTGTATTTGTGGAGTGAAGAGAGACTGATTTTGTTGCTTTATTCTAATTACACTACAGGGTAGCAGTACCACACGCCTTTGAAGGGTATTCAGGAACTGAAATGTCAGTAACACAAACAACTTTCCATCTGCTCCCAATTTAACCTGAATATGTTTCTGATTTTATAGAAGGTCATTTCTACAACTGGTGAAAGCTGGTAATCAGTTAATCAAAATGCATTGATTGCTCTAATTATTGCATCTTGAATAGGGTTTTTTTTGAACCTTACTCACCCACAATTTAGTTTTGACATGTTTTGCTTTCTATCCCGTGCAAATCTGTGGTTTTCAAAAAATGTTGACTTCATCAACTATAACTTCTTTATTGAGAGTTAGAGCCAGACCCACCAGTGGGTGCTGACAACGTTAGACCATCTCATTTATGTTAATTGACTGGGAAAAAACCCAGTAAAATCAATTTGAGCAACTTTGTGCAGAGTCAAAGTTGCTGCTTGTTTCCAAAGCCCAGTCTTGAGCTGGATTCCTCATAGCACAGAATGAATATTTCACATAAACTAGAAACTTCTTTGGCACTTGGACTCCAAGTGTGACCTGCAGCCTTTGATTTTTGCACATAAGGCATCAGAGTTTTGTTATGGTTTTGGTTGTTGCAGCAGTACTTGGTCTAGGGGAGAGTGAACAGGAATATATTTGTATTTGTAACTCTGGGCCATGGAGTCTGAAATCTGTATGTCTTTTTTATTTTATGTAAATAACACTGCTCCATTTCCACATGTCCAAGTTAAATACAAACTTAGGGTACTCTAGTTTCAAAAAAACTCCAGGAAATGAAAACCACCCAAAACAACAACAGAAAAAAAAAAGCACAAACAAGGAAAAAACCAAACCAAAACTGATGACAACAAAAAACCCAACCAAAACTTACCTCTCACAGTGCTAAGGAAACACAATGCATACAATTCCAAGAGAAGCAAGTAAAAAGTCAGTCAAGCTTTGCCTGAGTGCAACTATAAGCCCAAAGGAAACAGATTCCAGGTTAAAGTCTTAAAAATACTGGATAAGTACCTGAAAACAAATTAGTAAATGGTCATGTATTCCTTCTGTGGATTGAAATCTAAGGTTAAGGATTAAAGGTTAAGGATTAAATGTCTAAATAGCACTCACTTTCTAGGTATTGATATTAAGGAAGCACCATTTTCTAGGAAAAGAGCATATTTGTACAGTAGTTTAATTATGAATGTGAATGTTTTTGCCTAGATGAGTTCAAAAGAAAAGAGCACTGGCCTTTGGATGACACCTTAATGATGAAACCTTTAATACTGAAACAAGAATCTATCATTGTCTAACAAATACAAACCAGATAAAGTGTGCCCCATCTGAGATAATTATTGAGTCCTAAAAGCAGATCAAAATGAGTACTGAAACAATCAGCAGAAACTGAGATTAAACTGTTTTTCATGACAAAAATACCTCTATAATTCAATCATCTATTCATGAAGCACCAACCATGCTGTCAGAAATGGGCTCAGCCATGAGATGGGGGGAGGTCAGAGGGAAACTCCACCTTGGGGAATGCTCCACAGTAATTGCTCTTTGAGTATTTTGCCCTGGAAAGCATCATCAAATGTCCCTGTGGTGATGAGAAGGGACCTCTGGCCTGACTGGATAGGACAGTTGGTGAGAACAAGGAACCAGAGCTGATTTTCCTGATTTTAATAAAGCAATGTGCCAATTTATGTGATGTCCAAAATCTGAAGCAGACTTGGGGCTGACGAATTTGCAAAGCTTCATGTGCCCATAGATTATTAATGAGAGAATACTGAAGCTCTTGTCACCACAGGTTTTACTGCTGCTGGAGATAAACCTGTTGGGATTTTGCCCAGAAAGAGCTCAAGGAAGACAATTGGGGAACTGAGAATGGCCTTGGCAGTCTGAGGAATTGCTGTGCCACTGCTCTCTTCCGTGGTGAGTGTGCCCATCCTGGGAAGAGGAAGAAAATCTCTGCTTTGAAGTGTATCCTGAGGTTGAGACAGACTTCTGACTATTAAGCCAGTGACAAGAACTTCTCCAAAGGTCCAAATTATTTCTTATGTTGGCAACTTTTCAATTGGCTCCAGCCTTGTTACTTGGGAGATCCTGCTGTGCCTGGGCTCAAGCTGCCTACAAAGAGAGTAGAGGACTAATAAGTAGAGTGCTAATCCTGCCCTGCTCTGGCAAGTCATCCTGGGAGGGAACAGGACCACGGTACATATGGTCTGTTCCAAGCACTGGGAATACCAAACACAGGTTTCTTCTGGCTTCATTAGCAGGCCTTGGATAAAACATGGAAGCATTTCACTAATTTTGAAAGCTTGAGAGCTCAAATTTTATGTGTATTCCAAGTCTGGATCATGTGCCCTTTGAGCTACAACATTTCTGCAAGAATGGCCAGAGAGACGAAGGCTTGAACCTGTGAAAAACTGTGGAAGAGCAGTGAAATAGAAATTAGGTATTGAGTAGCAGTCAAAAAATAAATACTTGATAGGATTTGGAATTTCAAAGAAGCTTTCAAACAAGAAGTAGAATTATCTTTTAAACATTTGGAGTCCTGCATGAAAATATATAGGGAAACCTTCCGGACTGACAAAGTGGCTCTTTCAGACATGCTCTTGAAATAACATCAACATTTCAAGGAACTACAATTTTAAAATCAATCTGAGGGCAGATCTCTAGAAGCTGAAGATTTGAAAATTAATGTTATGAACACCCCTTAAAATGTCCAGTGATGTGATTTCAAAGCAGTTGTTGAAAATAATTAGGGAGTTATAGTGGACTCTGACCCTTCTGATTTGATGTTGTTCCTGAGGCTGGGATTTTGATCTCAGAAAGAAGTGCATCATCTTGGTTTTTCCAGTTTAGGAAGTTTGATTTCATGTGTGGCCAGACAGTCAGGGACTGCAGAAGTCTCCCATGTTGAACCACATGGATGGATGGTACCAAAAATTCCAGAGTAAAAAAAAAGGTACCTTAAAGCTTCCTTTCTACAAGTAATAAAAGTATATATATATTTTAGCTACAATAATTATTGAGTGAGCTGCCTTAAAACTCCCCCTGCCTCACCCACTAAACGACCAAAACCAAACAACAAAAGATGGAAACACAACTGCCTTTAGACGTGATATTCTTGAGCTAGGGGAGCTAGTCCTCTCCTACTCTTGGTTCAAGCACAGATTCTACCTTGGACCACAGAAAATCCTCACTGAAAGGCTTTTTGAAATTTAGATATGAATTAGTTTCTCAGAAACCCTTTCTCCTTTGTGTATCTTATGAAAGACAAGCATGTAGGGGGGTTTTGAGAATGGTAAGGCAGTTCTTGATAGAACAAAAGGCTGACAGTTAGCCTCATGCATTAAAGCCCATCTCAGTCCTTTTCCATATAAAAACAGCATTGTCAGAAGATTTACTGCTCCGAAAGCCATGTTACTATTTTATTGCACACTTTGCCAATTAAAAAGAACAAGCTTTATTCCTTGTTGCCTGCAAAGGCAAATCTTTTCATCTGCCTGATACTAACAGCCTGTGCTAGCTCAAATATTGTCTGACATAAAACACATGTTTGTAAAATACTCACCTGCCCTCCAAACCTGCAGGAGGCCAGGATATTTTAGGGTAAGCAACGGAATCAGCAAAGGCTCTTTGTTAGGTCTTTTCTGAAGCTGAGGCACTGGGGAGAACTAAGCATTTTTCAACACGAAATCTCAAGGTGAGAACCCTCAAGCAAATGTTGACTGCCCTATTTTTCATTCCTTCTTTTATTAAATGGTGGGTTTTGAGTGAAGAATCAAACACATTTCAATTTCCATGCCTAAGACAAATGGCAGAGAAGTTTTTTGAAGAGCTGCAGTCAATCAGTTCTTATTGCTAACAGTTAACAGAGTCCTCCCTAATTCAGCCAGACTGAATTAACAGAGGTAAAATATATGAACCACTTGTTTACAGATTGGCAACATCTGGACATGAGCCCAGGTGTGCCCAGGTGGGCAAGAGGCCAGTGGCACCTGGGCTGTGCCAGCCCTGGTGTGGCAGCAGGGCCAGGGCAGTGAGTGTCCCCTGTGCTGGGCACTGCTGGGGCCACACCTCACATCCTGGGGCAGTTCTGGGAACCTGAGGACAAGGAGGACATTGAGGGGCTGGAGCGTGTCCAGGGAAGGGAACGGAGCTGGGGAAGGGTTTGGAGCACCAGGAGGGGCTGAGGGAGCTGTGGGGGCTCAGCCTGGAGAAAAGGAGGCTCAGGGGGGACCTTGTGGCTCTGCACAACTCCCTGACAGGAGGGGACAGCTGGGGAGGGTCAGGCTCTGCTCCCAGGGAACAGAGGACAAGATGAAATGGCCTCAGGCTGTGCCAGGGGAGGTTCAAGTTGGATATTAGAGAAAATTTCTTCACTGAAAGGGCAGCCAAGTACTGGAAAAGGGAAGTGGTTGAAGCACTGTTACTGAAGTGTTCAAAAAAGGTTTGGATGTGGCTCTTGAGCACACAGTTTAGTGTGAACGTGGCTGTGGTGTTGGGTTGACCATTGGCTTTGGTGTCCTTTGAGGTCTTTTTCAATTATCCACCAGCCTCCTTCCTGCCTGCATCAGTTTTTTCAGGAACCTGGTGCTACTCACGGGACATTTTACAGAATTTAACATTTACCTGCTGGCTGGAAGCTATCACAGCAGTCAGATTTTCTTCTAACATATGTATGGATCATACTGTTGACTGACATTGAACACTTACAAATTAATAGGATTGTGTTACAGCAAGAAAAGTTCAAGTTAATAGTTAAGACCTTCCCTTTGAGGAGCTCAACTCAGTTTAAATTCTTCTCTTTCTTTGTGTGTCATCTGTGGTAGAAATTCAGGGATAGTTTTCCTCAATAATTTTGTATTAGAAAGTTACCAATGTTTTCTGTAGCTGCAGATTTGTTTTGAGGTTTTTTGCTGTTGCTTTTTAGACTATTTTCAAGCATCTGCTCTCCTACCTTTGAAATTTATTAGCAAGCTGTAAAAATAAATGAGGGGGAGAATTAATCTCTGATACCCTTGGTATGAGCTTAGAGAATGGGTTTTGAAATGAAGGTTTAATGAGTTCTGGCCCTGACTAAGAGAAGACTCAGAGATAAGCACCTCTTTACCAGTAACCTAGTACAGAGGTACTGCATGTAATGTTTCTAAAAGAATTCTTGAATTCACAGACCTGTGAAGTTGTCCTGTTTATCTGATTTTGAAAGAAGTCCCAGTAAGGTACAAGGCTAGTTGGTCCTCAGACTGGTATTTCTGACAAAATGGGACAGAAGTAGGAGGACAAAACACCTCATGGACATTGCTGTGGCTGCAGCTTTGGTTCCCATGCATCTCCAGTGCTTCTAAACCACTGGGATGGTAGAGGGAATAAAACTCCCCTCTGATGCTTCCCTGACTGGACAAGTTGACCTTGAAGCAGAGCCTGATTATTGTCCTTGTCTCCCCCTCCTTAAAGCTTTGCTCCAGTCTCACAGTGTTATCATTTCCACGATCCTTTTATTATGCTTTAAAGCCAATACACCCAATTTTCCAGAGTTCTCTTGTTTTGTGCAGCCTTGGTGATGCATGAGAGCTGTAAACTTACACCAGCCCAAGCTAAGGCAGCTTTACAGCCTCTGGGTATGGCCAGAGAAAGGCAAAGCAACTGGAGCACAGCAGTGAATGCATCTCACCATTTCACATTCTGGGGTGTTGAGAGTTCTCCTAAGTGCACTGATACATGTTAGTTAAAATAATTTATAATTAGTTGATATTTCTTCACCTATAAATAAGCCTTCTACCCTGAAGAAAGCAGTTTTCTTGAAGGTGTTAAATCACACTAGTTTTATAATAGAAGTGACCTGGGAGGGTTTGTGCAGGGGAGGCAGCAATTACAGCAATTAATTACTTGGAAAGAGCATTTCCTCCCTCCTGCATTTCCTCATCTAGCTGGTTCACAGTTCATTGTCTTTTAATCTCCTTTATTTAAGTCCTACCCATACATCACTGTTATCTTCTCCCCCCTTGCCCACAAAACAAATGAGGGAGCTCCTGTCTCTTAGCAGGAGCATAATTCAGTGCCATCAAACAGCACTGCATTTAACAGCAGCTTCAGAAACAGGCATTCCAAGGGTTCAGTGAGAGGATTTGCTGCAGAGAAGAGATGGATGCTCCCTCTTTCCCTCCAGCTGCAATTTCCAGTGCTCCTTGAGGGATGTCTCATCAGCTTGTCTAAGGCAGAGGAGCCTGCTCATGCACCTTTGGGATACACTTCCCTGGGATCACAAGCACTAACTTACTTGAAATATGAACTTGGACCTCAGTTCCCACCACACTGATGAGTTTGGAAATCATCCTGCACACTTGGTTCCTTGTTCTTTGCTTTCCTGCAGCCTGGATGAGAACCAACCTTTCTGAGGGGAAAAAGTGGCCTTAAATTTATGTATGTGTTTGTTTAGAGGAGTTGTCTCCTAAATAGTTCAACATGGTGAAATTGGTGACCTTTACAGCTTCTCTGCTCCATTTCAATAGAGTTGCTGTACAGATAATTTAAAAAATTATATTCTACATGAACTAGCCTGACTCTTAAGTCCCATTTCTTTTAAGTTTCACCTGAAGCACTTGATCTTTTCTAAATGACACTGGCTTTTAGCAGAACATTTTCCCTTTGTCATGGCCCTTTTATAGTCAGCATTAGAAATGAAATTACCTGGAAAGCAATATTTCCTCTACTTCAGAGGCAAGTCATGAGCAATACAATTACAAGCAATAAAATATAAATGTATCTTAAAGTGAAATACCTTGCACTGGCTTGTTTCTACAGACAGAGAAGACAAGCTGGCCTTTAGAGAGATGAACACTTTGAAATTTCAGACTTCTTCAGACATTTCTGTCTAATGCCCTTGGCCAAATCAAGTGCTGAGTTTACAGATAAAGTAGGAACAATAAGTGATTACATTTCTAGAGAATGACTAAAGAGTGCTAAGGATTATTGGGGTTTTTTTGTGTGTGCTCGAGAAAAGGGTTTTATAATTCAACCTTTAAATTGGAAAGTTGATTTCTTTAAACTGGAAATCAGAAAGGCAGATTTCTTTCTTTGTAAATAAGCAAATGCTAGCCAAAATATGAAAGAATACTCCAGGGCTATAGGGATTTATGACAATAAGTTTAAAATTTTCAAATTGCCTGATTTATCAAGTAACTCAAGATTGCAGAGATTTAGAGTAATCTAAAGTTCTACTGTGAGATTAAGGTGATTTCTTTGTCAGATGAGTTTCATTCAAAGACTTGAGAAAAACCAAGATGATCAAAGCTCCATGCCTTCTACACATGTAAGTATTGAAGGAATTTAAGGCACCTCCCTTCTCAAAAAAAAAAAAAAAAGTTAAAAATCAACAAGAAATTTACAGTTTTATCAATGGTTTAAAAATTTTTAAACATACTTTCTGGATTTGCATAAATATATAAACAGAGGAGAATAAGACCGTATCAAAGCTGATCTTAAATTCTGATAGGATTTAGTTGTGCTTGTAGTTTTTCTTCCATGTGTTCTATTAGATCTGTTATTCAGCAGGCTTCTGAAACGCATTGGAACTCACAGTAGATTGAGTTTTGCTGTTCTTACATAACAGCATTTCATTGAAACTGAATCTCTACCAAACCTCAACAAATCATTTGACTCTGTGTTATGCAGAGCTTGAGAGAACAGGCAAGAATACACCATTTTCCCTGGTTCATAACCTGTGGTTCTGCTGCTGTGATGTTATTGGGCTCAAAGGCTGCCTGTGATTCCTGCTCTGGTCCTTTTGCCCTGTGGGAGATTGGAGGGGGCTGCTTGAATCACAGATGTGAGACCTTCAGGGAGGTCCAGTTTTTTTCCCAGTTTCCAGAATTCATAGCTGCAAGCTATCTGAACATGGGAGACTCGGGATGGTTCTTTCATTTTGTGTTTCCCTGTATAAGTACCCATGGTTAGGCCACAAACTCGGGGACAGAGGGTGGAAGAGGGATCTGTGCTGGGCTACAGGGCACAGAGAGTTCAGTGAAAACTGTCCCAGATCCATCTCCCATCCATCTATCTTCTACTTGACTAGCCTGCCAGAGCCACTGAAGAGGCCAGGCTTGACCTTGTACACCAGGTACTAAGGAATGACCCTGTTGAGAAGGATGGATCTCCCTTTTCCACCCCTCCAAACAAGGGGTCCTGGAATTCTTAAAGTGTCCTGGGAGATGCCATTTTGGGCAGCCCAGCTATGATGATAACTGTGGCTGGAATCAGTGCTGGCAGCAGTGCTGGAAGCTGCAGTAAGATCCTCTGCTGCCCTTGCTGCTCTCCAATCCCTCCCAAAACTTCTTCCCACTGTCCATGCTTTGTAAGCATCTGTTTTTATTGAGCTCAGGTGGATTAACAACTAAAAATTATGGCATAACAAAAATCAGTCCAAAATTCTTTGTTCCTCTTTCTCCCCCCTGGGCTCAACTGGTCCTTTCCTCAGGGTTGTTCAGCCTAAAATTAATCTTACAACTCTGCTGCCATGCAAACATTTCCACCTCCTCCATACACAGATGTTGTACCACGTGGGTCTCTGCAAAGCCACAAAATCTACCAAATAAATATCAACCTTTCATCAAAGTGAAATGGATTTGCAAGATGTTTAAAGCAGTTGGAGGGTCTGTTTTGGCTGTTGAATTTCTTTCTAGCTATAAGCAGTGGAAATAAACCCTCCCTAAATTTCATAACAGAAGATTATATCAAAACCTAAGAGCTTGGCAGTTCATAAGGATTTAATTAAACATGCTTAGTTGTTTTCCATAATGCATTAGCACAGTGAACTCTGAATCCTCTTCCTTCTCCCAGTGGAAGTTTGGAGGATTCTATGTTTGCATCTTTTTCCATCTCTGTTTGTCTGTAGATCAGCCTAGGTCAGTAATGGTATGTGACAAGCTGAATAAAATCTTGCCAGGAGAACTTGAGCCACATTTTTACCTCTTCAAGTGATCTCTAAAGCTGCTTATTGATTATATTTTCGTGGTGCTAGAAAAATAACTATGATAATTCAAGAAAGGAGGAGTACTGTTTGATTCTTTGCATTTTCTCCATGTCTGTTGCTAGCCACCTCTTTCCTCAGCAAATGAGTTTCTCTCATTTTTGTGCTGCTAGAAGATACTCAAGTATATTTTTTAATAGTGCTGGAACACCCAATTTGTCCACAGATGCCAATGGAGTCAGTGGATGCTCAAATGGAGTCCCTTTGCCAGCAGGTGGTTTTGTGGCACATGTGGTGAGAGAAGACATTTTTTGTCTTGGCTCCCGGTCCTAGTCCAGCTCTGTAGGTTTATAAAGTCTCATAAAAGCAGGTTCATAATTATTTAATGTTTCTAACTGTCTTTTTCATCCCCTGCAGAAACAGAGCGTTGCTGCCTTGTATTGACTTCCCCATGTTGCTATTGTATTCCCAGCAGCTCTCACAGAAATAGCCTCCTCAGAGCAATATTAAGTAGTAGTGATTATGTGATAGTGCAACGTTGTATTTTGGGAATATCAACTCCCACAGTCTCATCAAAAGATGATGGGCCTCATTATTCTAGGGAATGTGTGGAGTAAGGAATGGCAGGTATTGCAGGGATGAGGACGCTGGGATTAGTGCTGAGCCTGTGCTTGCACATCTCTCCAAAAAGCTAGGGGGGCAGATGTGTATTTTTCGTTTTGAGGGACATTATCTGATGGAAAATATTGACATTTCATTTCCTTCTACTGTGGTGTTAGCTACTGTATAAAAATGATGCCATAATTAATATCTGTAGTTATTATATTATCATCAGCACCGTTGTGTGAGATCCAAAAAGCTGCAGCTTCATCCTTTGTCCCTCTACCCCACCTGTGCAGTAATTCCCAAAAGTGCTGTGGGAAGTCTGGATGAAAACTTAGTTGCCAATGCATGGCAAGCAACAGGTAGCAGAAAACAGCCTGACTACCCAGGACAATTAATTTATTTCAATTGATTCATTAGTTTGCCTTTTTAAATAGAGAAGAGGGATTTTGGTGCCCAGCCATACATTGATATTTCCATTTTTGTGCACTGGGCCTGGCCTCCAGCTGCAGCTCCAGAAAGACTTGTGCCTTCTACAGCTCCTTCCAGGGTCTGGCAGCCTTTTGCAGAATTCTGGGGCACCCTAAAATGGCACTGGGCATCTCTGTTTTACACCTGAATCCTCCCCTGAGGCTGCTAAGGAGTTAATTGTGCAACCTGGAATTAAAACCCGAAGCCCTAATTAATACTGTGGAGTCATTTAGCATTCAGAGTTGGGTTCCCTTGTGCTCTGTCAGGACAGGAGAGGAAGGCTTGGCAGGCACCTCCTCCTCCTCCTCCTCCTCCTCCTATTATTCAGCATGTTCCCCACTCGGAGGGTGCCACCCTCCAACCCAGATTCCAGAGGCACGGGATTCTGTGGGAGGAAAATACAATGCAAAAATAGGAAATTGCACTGTGGAGCTTTTATGTTGCTGGCACAAAAGTTTCAGCACGTCAAAGACACCGTTATTGCTATTTCTGTCTTGTTCCTGGTGAGGCCAAATGTGGATCTTCTGGGAGTTTCCAGATGAGGTTCCTGGTGGAATATGTGGGAAGGTGTTGCCTTTTTTCCCCCTGCTCTTTCTTCCTGCCTTTTTTCTTCTTTCTTAAGCTAGCAGGGATAAAAAGACCACACAGCCTTTAAACAAAAAATGGACTTCATGAGGTGTTTCACAGGCAAACAATGACAAATGAACACATAGACAGACCTAAAAGAAAAAAGGCATTCCTCAAATTGATAAAAAACTGTAAAAAAAAAAAATGCAGCTTTTTGAGGAAAAAGTTGATATCCTTTGTATCAGGTAGCACATTTTCACCAAAAAACCCCTGTGTTTAATGTGTAAAAATGAACAGCCTCCCCTGTTGGGATTCTGCAGTCACAATGATTGGTTGAGCACAGGCAACATGAGGGCAGATTTCTGCCTGACTCCCACCTCTAATCCTCGTTTCTCACCAATCCCAAAAGTTGTCTGTCGCAATAGGACACAGAATGAAGAGATGGACTTCTGTCTGATTTTTGAGAGCTAATCTCTTTTATTTTAAATTTTGACTCTTTTATATAGTATTTTAAACCAGCCTAGTGATTGGTAGATAAAGTTAACATTTTTTAAATCAGGTTGGTCAAGACAGATGTCTATCAAAAATCTCCTCTTCTAAGAAGGAATGAAAAACATAGATAAAACTAGCATAAACAATTCTCTTATTTACAGCAAAATCTATGGGGAAAGGATTTCGGAAAGCAAACATCAGAAGGCTAAAAAAATCAGGGTGACAGTTGTCTGCTTATGCTCTGATTTCATTACCAGTATCCAAAGGTTTATTTTCAAATCTGCGTTATTTAAGTGTCATCTGCACATTTTGCCCAATTTTAATCCATATACAAGTCAGAGATGCTGTAATTTAGAAACAAAATAAAAAAAGATTAATTAGAAAAATATTAAAACAAGGTATTATTGAAATTTTGGTATGAAGATCTATTTTCCACATGTTTTTGTTCATGTCTGCTCCTTTCTAAAAAGCCTTGGCTTTGATGATTGGACACTTTCTGCTGAAAAACATTTCTTACAAGATTTCTTAGCAGATTTGTTTGTGTTAAGGGCACTATGCAAAGACAAACAATCACCTACCATCAATATTGAACATTTCATTTGAATGACATGAATGTCTGGTATTAGCCTGAGATAGTAATTTGCTTTGGAAAATATGGTGGGTTTTTTAACATACCCACTCATTCTACATGGAATAAAAAAATAAACCAATTTAACTGAGTGAAAAAATCCATGAAAGCATATTGCACTAATTCTAGTTTATCTATGAGATTCTCTCCTGTTCTGAGGGCTGAAATGACCACATGAATTGACTCAAGAACATAAGTGAAGCTGCTGTGTTCAGTTGCACCCCAAGCTTACTGAGCAAGTGAAATTGCAATGAAATTTTATTCCTTTTCTGGACAAACAAAACAGCTTCCTCAATTTCCATAGATAAAAAACATTAGAAACCGTTCAAGTGCCGTAAAGATTTTTATGGCTTTTTCTACTTGAGCAACCTGAGGTTTCTGTATAAGATCAGGATATAAAATCTGTAGTGAAGTATTATCAAAGACTAGAGCCTAAATAATCTCATAGTCTATCTAGCCTAAGTAAAGACTATGTCCTAATATATGCAACTTTTTTTTACAGAAGTAGTATGTAGGCTTCTGATCAGTGACTTACTTGGTATGAATATTGCTGTAAGAAAAACAACATGAATATTTTTCTATTCTCTCATGCTAGCATATGTCTCAATATTTTAATATTTAATGTGAAGTCTGTACAGAATTTGTCCTTTCACAGATTAACAAAGACTCAGGTGGAGTTTTCTCAGTCTCCCATTTTGGTTGACTCTATGAAACAAAGCCCCTAAAATAATAAATATGTGCAGCATCAACCTTAAAATATTCTGATTACAGAGAGAAGTTGTCAGAAATGAATTGAAATATAAGTATTGTGAGCTTTATTTAAATATACTTTGAGCTCATCTTTGCTCCTACTGAAGTTGGTGACTACCTGCCAGCACTAACTAGGCGTGGCTAATTGTTGAAACTCTTCAAAATATCGACTTTATACCTAAACAGTGCAGCCTCAACCTCCATAAATTACATAATCCCTGTGGCACAAAGGAAGTGAAAGATGCTGTGTTTGTACAAGCTTTCTATACTGCCAAGTATTGATGAAATGAAAACACAGGCACTTCAATGGCAGGCAACAGCAGGATCATTTTTTAACCTCCATATTTCAGTCCTGGAGTTTGGATTGGTGTGACCTGGGGTCTTTGGTTGCTGTTGATGACAGGTGCAGACAGAGTTCGATGTGTTGTGAAGCATGTGGTGTTTGAGATGCTCAAGCAGTGCAAGGGCTGCTGAGAAAACTCCCCTGTTTCTTTGGAAACCAGCCCTCAGGCAGCTCTGGACACCTAACTCTGGGCCCTTCCTTGGAAATTGTTCCTGAATAAAAGCAAATTTGCTTCTCCTGAGGAGTAGGTGCTCCCTTTTGGCTCATGTTAGTTGGTTTAATGTGGTGCTGCTCAGGTCAAGCAGGTCAGCTGTGAGGGAAAATGCAAATGGAACAGGTGGCTCCAGCACCCAGGTACATGATCCAAAAGAAGAGCCATTCAGGAACACTTTTAAAATTAGAATTGTGATTTCGAGCCTTATGGTTATTGCAGTGAAACCCCAGGTGCTGGCTAGACAAAGCAAAGGGCAGTGCTATCAGTGAAGGACAACATTTGTGGCAGAGTGGTGAGAGGTGTGGGCTTAAAAACACGAAAACCAAATCTGGAGTAAGGCGTCTCCCCGAGCTCAGCATTTACTTTTGACCAGCACAGAGAGAAGATCCCCTCAGCCTTGGAAAATTATGCTGCTATTTCAGCATTATTACAAGATGTGTGATCTCCAAGCTTTTTCCAGAAATCTTACGTGGGGGGAGGCTGCTCCTGAATGCAGGTCCCATCTTTACAGTCAGAGATTCACCTTCTGGGTCCCCTCTGTGTGCAGCCCTCCAGGCAGTGTCAGAACTTGACCCAAAAGAGGGTGGTGGCTCCAGCCCTGTGAACATCCAGAGAGTTGTTTCACCTTGTCCCACACCAGCTGTCCCTCAGAAAAGAGACAAAGGTGGAGGCAGCACATGGATGGAAAGCCCCTCGAGCTAGAAAAAGGGACAGGCTCAAACTAAAACCTCGGATCTGAACATGGGAAGACCAAAAGAAGAGTGGGATATTAATCTCTTGCACAAATTGTACTTGCTTCTACTTGCTGCTCCCATCTTTTGCTTTTTACTGGGAAGATTGGAAATCTCTGCTGGCCGAGCTGATGGAAGCCCAGCACCTTACTGCAAAGTGATAACAGCAAAACTGTGATAGCAAAGATGAGCAGGAAAATTACTTTTCCTTTTTTGGCCAGGGATGAAGAGTTATTTTTTAATTCTACACAGAATGTTGCCATGATATAGGAGCGTTTGTGGGACAAAGGTGGCAGGTGGGGGAAGAGAGGGAAGGAAGGAGGGAAGTATAAATAAACTTAATTAATGATGTCCACAATTTCTCTAGTGCTTTAATGAAGCTGCTGATATAATTAACTTGAAGTCTGTCCCTTTTTTCTCATTTGAGCCACATCAAAGCATCTCTTTCTATGGCATTCCTTGCTTACAAAGTACATAAATTATCATTGGCCAATTTTCCCTTTTTTTAAGCAGCAAATATTACTTTATACTGAAAGCCTTCACTATATTTAATGGAGGTTATGCCTAGCAACTAAAGACATAGATGAAATATTTCACTTTAGTCAACAAAGTTGGGAGTGTATGTAGGGAATTAAAGCCAATAACTGCAATAAATACTTTAAATGGCAACAATAAGTAGCAGTGTTCAAACATATTCATATGAGAGATGACATCAAAAAAAGATTTTTTTTTTTTTTTTTTTTTTTTTTTAGGAT